>CAUYLG010040532.1:0-103642 GCA_963573385.1 Cacajao melanocephalus
TTTCTCCTTCACTTATGAAGCTTAGTTTGGCTGGATATGAAATTCTATGTTGAAAGTTCTTTTCTTTAAGGATGTTGAATATTGGCCCCTACTCTATTCTGGCTTATAGAGTTTCTGCTGAGAGATCCACTGTGAGTCTGATGGGCTTCCCTTTGTGGGCAACCCAATCTTTGTCTCTGGCTGCCTTATCATTTTTTCCTTCATTTTAACCCTGGTGAATCTGATGATTATGTGCCTTGGGGTTTCTCTTCTTGAGGAATATCTTTGTGGTGTCCTCTGTATTTCCTGGACTTGAATATTGGCCTGCCTTGCTAGCTTGGGGAAGTTCTCCTGAATAATATCCTGAAGAGGGTTTTCCAGCTTGGATTCATTCTCTTTGACACATTCAAGTACACCCATCTAACATAGATTAGGTCTTTTCACATAATCTCATAGTTCTTGGAGGCTTTGTTCATTTCTTTTCACTCTTTTTTCTCTAATCTTGCCTTCTCATTTTATTTCATTGAGTTGATCTTCAATCTCTGATATCCTTTCTTCTGCTTGGTCAATTAGGCTATTGAAACTTGTGCATGCTTTGCAAAGTTCTCATGTTGTGTTTTTCAGCTTCATCAATTCATTTATATTCTTCTCTAAGCTGTTTATTCTCATTAGCATTTCATCAAACCTTTTTTCAAGGTTCTTAATTTCTTTACATTGTGTTAGAACATGTTCTTTTAGCTCAGAGAAGTTTCTTATTACCCACCTTCTGAAGCCTGTTTCCTTCAATTCATCAGACTCATTTTCCATCCAGCCTTGTTCCCTTGCTGGTGAGGAGTTGTGATCCCTTGGAGGAGGAGAGGCATTCTGGTTTGGGATGTTTTCATCCTTTTTGCACTGGTTTTTTCCCATCTTTGTGGGTTTATCTACCTGTGGTCATTGTAGTTGGTGGCTTTCAGATGGGGTGGACATCCTTTTTGTTGATTATGAAGTTATTTCTTTCTGTTTCTTAGTCTTCCTTCTAACAGTCGGGCCCCTTTGCTGTAGGACTGCTGGAGGTCCACTCCAGACCCTCCTTGCCTGGGGATCACCTGCAGCGGCTGCATAACAGTAAGGATTGCTGCCAGTTTCTTCTTCTGTTATCTTTGTCCCAGAAGGATACCCACCAGATGTCAGCCTGAGCTTTCCTTTATGAAGTGTCTCTGGATATACAGGGGTTGAGGAGCTGCTTGAGAAGACAGTCTGTCCCTTATAGGAGCTCAAATGCTGAGCTGTGAGCTCCTTTGTTCCATTCATAGCTGATGGGGCAGGTACATTTAAGTCTGCTGCAGCGGAACTCATAATTGCCTTTTTTTCCCAGGGGCTCTGTCCCGGGAAGGTGGGGCTTTATTTATAAGTTCCTGTCATGCTTCTGACTTTTTTCAGAGATGCCCTGCCCAGTGAGGAGGTAGCCTAGTCACAGTCAGCCAGCAGAGGCATTGCTGAGCTGCTGTGGGCTCTGCCCAGCTGCTGTGTGAACTTCCTTGCAGTTTTGTTTATAGGGGTATAGTTAGAACTGCCTCGGTGATGGTGGTCTGCCTCAGTAATGACAGACTGTCTCTGTAATGGCAGACTCCCTCAGTAATGGCGGATTGCCTCAGTTATGGCAGACTGCCTCAGTAGTGATGGACTCCCTCAGTAATGGCAGACGCCCTTCCTCCCACAGGGCTGGACCGTCCCACGTCCAGCTGTGCTTGCTGTGAAACTCTCAGTCCAGAGCGTTTCAGGTTGTCGGTCCCTGAGGGGGTGGGACCAGCTAAGCCAGATCACCTGGCTCCCTGTTTCAGTTCCCTTTTTTTTCAGTTGAATGAGCGACTCTGTCTCCCAGGTATTCCAGTCGCCAGTTGAAACGATGCCCGGATTTGTGTGAGTTTTTTTGCAGAGACCCGCTGCACCAGCTGAAACAGCCATGCTGGAGACTCGTGGTGCTTTTTTGCCCAAAAATCTCCTGGTCTGTGGGCAGTAAAAATTCATTTGGAAATGCAGTGAGCACTCACCCTCTGCATTTTCACTGGGAACTGCAATCCAGAGCTGTTTCTATTTGGCCATCTTGGATAGTCCTTCGGTTACCATGTTTCTTAAGTGTCTCTTAGTCTTCAGCATTCCTCTTCCACTTCTTTTTTTCTTATAATTTATTAATAAGGATTTATTTTTAATAATAAATAAGAATTTATTTTTTTCTCTATAACTTATTTATTGAAAAATATCAAGCCCTTGGTCCTAGGGAATTTCCCATTGTTTGGATTTTGCCAATCGTATTCCTGTTGTGTCATTTAATATATTCTCCAATCCATTTATATCCTGTAAATCTGTAGTTATGTGGCAGGCCAGGTCTCACTAACAGCTGAACAGGCAGGACTCCATAAAAACAGTTTCAGCATTAATTAAGTGGTTAAATATTAAAACTGAAAGAGACAGTGCTTTTATACAAAGACTGAAATGTAACAAAAGCCCACCAAGAGTTTTGCCTAGGTCTTTCTTGGTCCTTGAAGCATGACAAGATAATAAAAGAATTCTTAACAGGTCCTGTTTAGGATTAAACAAGTTTTTACTGGGGGTCTGAAGAAACTCCTCAGACCTCCACAAACAAGTTTTATTGAGAGTCTAAAGGAACTCCCTAAACTTCCATGATTTCCCAGGAGACTAGGTAAGGGGGCTGGATGCAGTGGGTCACACCTATAATCCCAGCACTTTCAGAGACCAAGGTGAGTGGGCCACTTGAGGTCAGGAGTTTGAGACCAGCCTGGTCAACATGGTGGAACCCCATCTCTACTAAAAATACAAAAAATAAATTTAAAAAATTAGCCAGGAATGGTGGTACGTGGTTGTAGTCCCAGCTACTCAGGAGGCTGAGGCAGGGGAACCTCTTGAACCTGAGAGGTAGAGGCTGCAGTGAGCTGAGATCATACCACTGCAGAACGGAGTGAGACTCCATCACAAAAAAAAAAAAAAACAACGGGGGTGGTAATCACCCCCAGCACCTGGACCCATCTAGGTTAAGTAAATTTACTGAAGCTCCAGAGGGAGGTCTTCAAAATTCAGACCTTAGTTATAGATTAGAAGTTATAAATAAGAAGTTAATCACTTATGTTTTTAGATGAATGCACGCTTACATGTAGACATATAGCTCAAATGGTATATAAGCTCTGAAAAACTCTGTCATTTTGAGTTGATCTGGCAATATTTTCTAGGCCTGTTTACAGATTGTATTCAGTTACAGATTATACCCGGTTACAGGAATAAATTATTTTCTTTCCCAGTTCATCTACATCTCATTATTGGGCAGCAAGAATAAACAGCCCAATCCTTGGACTTGTCAGGGAACAGTTAGACCTACAGCTGGGGTCCCCAACCCCTGGGGCATCAGACCAGTACCCATGTGTGGCCTGTTAGGAACCCAGACACAGCAGAAGGTGAGCAGCAGGTGAGTGAGCATTACCACCTGAGCTCTGCCTCCCATCAGATCAGCAGCGGCATTAGATTCTTGTAGGAGCCGAATTCTATTGTGAACTGCGCATGTGAGAGAACTAGGTTGTGCGCTTCTTGTGAGAATCTAATGCCTGGTGATCTAATGTAAAAAAGTTTCATCTTGTAACCATTTCTCCCCACCCCCCATGGAAAATTTTCTACCATATAACTGGCCCCTGGTGCCAAAAACGTTTGGGACCACTTATCTACATAAATGAATAAATCCAGATTCAATGCATTTGACAAGAATTCTTCATAGGTGGTAATGTGTTTTCCTATCTTCATAGGTGGTAATGTGTACATAATAAGTGATTATCACTCCTTTCCTGATGTTAGAAGTCTATAATTGTCTTGATCCATTCATTCATTAGGGGTTACAAAAGGTGACATTCTAATTCTATCCTTTTTTCTTTTTATATTAGCAAAAATATATTTTGTCTATTTATTTAAGGTTTTTTTCCCAGCTATTTTCCAAATAACTTATGATGCTTTGTGTATTAGAACAGAAATAATACATCCAGAGATAGAACCAGCTGAAATCATACTAGAAGCAATTTAATATGGTTTCAATAATTCTGTTCCTTTCTAGGATAGGCTTTTTTGTGCTCTAGAGATAATTGTGAAATGCCTATAGTCAAATGCTATCAGAAGGGACTAATTTGGTGTGTTCTACTAGGACATGAAGAGATTGACAATTTTCTGGAATTTAACTAGAGATTTAAAATATTTATGTTTCTCCTGCATAAAGAATATAGGAAATGTCTTTATAGACCTGCTAAGTAGACAGTTATCCTTAACATTTCCACTTGCAGTCAAAATAGATACATGACATATGCCAAGTAGATTTAAAAATGTAAAAATAGCTTATATTCTCTAGTTGTAAAGTATTCCTGTCACTGTGGTAAAACTTCAAAATATCCACTGTAAGAGTTGCACTTAATAGCATATTCTTGTTGTGTAAGGATTAACCAACAAAGTTTTAGATATGTTTGTTTCTGTATATTTGTAATTTGTTACATTTCAGAACTCATAGCTAAGTATCACCATAATAACTAGCACCCGTAATAACTTATGTCAATCAGCCAACACCAAAGTATAAACATCAAAGAAATTTTATCACCGTAAGTGTGTACTTAAACATAGAAATCCATACCTCCAGATCAATAGTGTATCGTGGCCCCTCTTGCTGTCCCCTTGAGATGTAAATTTGGAAATTCAAAGGAAACAGAAATAACTAAGCAACAAGTGGTTAGGCCTCCATATCAGCTGCTGAGCCTGGGGCAGCTGTTGGCATGGCCTTTAGTGAGTCTTCCATTTAGCAATGCCCTGGCCAGGGTCTCTGATACTGATGGTCACTAGCTTGTCAGCCCCCTTGGGAACAATCCCTCAAAGCTTTCTAAACTGTGACTGCATTTTTCTGACATAATAAGCATAACTTATTGAACAGATTTAAATCTTTGATGAACTTACAGTGCTTCAAAGTCATTATTCTGACATTAGTGACAGTCTCATAGACAGTGAACTGTATAAGGTGAGATGGGTGCCATAGTGACCAAAGAAAGCACCCTGGAGTTTGTTTTCTGATTAACCCTGAGATACATGTTAGCTTTAATTTGATTTGTCTCTTTCAAAAGTGAGACATAGCCAAAAGAACACACACACACACACACACACACCACCACCACCACCACCACCACCACCACCAACATACCAACCACTGGGAAGATTTTAAAAGAAAAAACTAAGAATTTGAGAGTAGTGGATCTACTCAGTAAGTAAAACATCACAAGGGAAATTATAGGATCAGAAAACTAGAAGGAATCGTTGAGATGAGCCAGTCACACATCCTTCATCTTATAGCTTAGGAAACTGAGGTCATATGGTATGACGGGACTTACCCAAAGTCACACAGCCAGTCAGCAACAGGACTAGGACTCAAGTCTTTGACTCCCTTGACTGTGCAAATTGTTGAAGGTTAACATTTTTGGTGTTTAGATGTTTCCCTAAACACTAAATTCACTATGAATGGTTATTCTCCATAAAAATGTGTGACACATAAGTGAAATCTATGCAAGAAAGAGGAAAATACATCCTACAAACCTGCTAAATTTGGTATTCACAGTAACATCACATCAAAATTTCACTGGAATACAACTTTTTATCTCATCATTGCTTCACAGTGACACAATAAACCCTGGAAAAAACTGCTATTTTTGAAGTTGTATTCATTTTTCCAGGTCATCAGGATTTACTGAAGCTCAGTGGATTTTAACAGTAATTATTCACTGGTTGCCTAGGACCACTGACAAAAAAGATTATAAATAGTTTTGCAAATGTCCGAAAGTCACTAAGCATATCTTCCTGGTTTATACATAAAACTCATAAATTTCCTTGGTAGTACTTAAAATTAAAGGAGTTCAAAAGTAATCTTCAAAAATGCAATACTTCCATTAAAATAATAGAAAATTATGTTTAAAACCATGTTAATAACATTTTATAAATGAATCTAAAGCCTGTTCATACCAAAGAAAGGCAAAATGTTTTTAAAGTCATCTCTACCATCTTCAGTAACTCCCTTGTATGAGAGTTTAATTTGCTAATTAGACTGATGATACCTGCCTCCATTGTGAGTTATGGGTAATTAGATATTACAATGAACTACGAAGAGAGAAAGGACCCCTCAAAGTGCAGTCAACCAGATCATTATCTGAGGCAGAGCAAGCTAATTATCACCATAAAATTCAGACTAGAAGAAATGATCTAAACATCTAATGGACACTACTGAGGGGTCAAATCCCTTATACTTAGTGAATTCACACTATACAATCTCTTCAGCAAATTAAAATGGGCTTTAATATAAGAAAAATATTCAGTGTCAGAAAATGTGTACAGAGAAATAAAAACATGTAGAGACCGTCCTCACTGAGTTCTAGAGAATTTCCTATAAACCAAAGAATACGGAAGTCTCAATCCAAAGTTGGGACAACCATTCTCAGGTCACTTAACCCTTTGACTCTCACTTTTCAAGACCTCGGAAGTGAGAATATTCTAGAAAAACTATTCTGTAATGGAGCTATGGGAAATTACTCCTTAATCCCAAAAGAGGCCCTCTTAGTGTTTGGGGGTTAGGGAGGAAAAATATAAATACATCTTGGACTGCTGAGATGTACTCATAGTGTGACATTTGACAATGAATAGTAAAGGGGAAAAACATATTTTAGTGGGCATAACAAGTACTAGTGATCTGTGTTTAGTCCCCAATTACTAAATTGTTGAGACACTATTTCCATGAGACAATATCTTCTGTGGTCCAAACAAAAGAGACATATAGAATGTCACTTGTTTGTAATTTGATGATACTGAAAGATTTCAATGCCTGAGTAAATTACAGTAATGAGATTATAAAGTTTTCTTAAACATTTATTACCATGGGAAATCCTGACAGAACAAGGCCCATTCAAGACACTGACACATAACGTTATCCTTGTATTGATCACTCGTCACTTAGTCATTGCCTTTGATTATGCAATGGTGTCACTTGTGTCTTCTTTAATTCCCTGATAAGATAGTAAAGCTGCAAGCTTACACACAGGCACTGTGTTTGATTAGCCCATAGAATCTTTCTTTGCAGCTTGCACACAGTGCAGCTGGGAGGCCATCATGTTGGGGAGCACTCAGCGAAGGGGCATGAGCAAAGAGGCACACAGTATAACCTGCCTCTTAGTTGAGCTAGCACAATACTGCTTGTATACTCATATTTGTTAGTCTGTGGCTTCCCAAAACTTTTTCCTTTAATTTGCAAGAGATACAAGATGATGAATTATCAGAATCTCATCAGGAAAAAGAAAATTCTAAATTTTTTGTCATTCGAGCTCAGCATTCAAGGCATTTCTTCAGATAAAAGTGCTGTTTTTCTTCATACATAAAAGTGACTTACTAGTCTTCAATTATTGGGTTAATACATAAATGTTTGTTGACTGAACACTGAGACGTCTCACTCAAGCCTAAATCAAAGCTTGACTGTCTACCACATTCTAGGAGGAAAAAACAATCCCCCAAATCCTTTATATTTTATAAGTGAGGCTATTCGGGCTTCAAGAATTTACATGACCTGCTCATATGTGTCACCACTGTAGACCTCTCTCCCAAGCCTACTCTAATTCCAACCCTGGAAAAAGAGTTTGCTTTTCAGTCTGATCTTTGTATCCCTGTTACTTACATGAAGAACAAAATAGGGGGAACATATTTTGAGCTAAAACACTCTCATGGAAAATCACATCTGCATTTTTTTTTTTCTGAGACACAGTCTCACTCTATTTTCCAGGCTGGAGTACAGTGGTGTGATCTTGGCTCACTGCAACCTCCACCTCCCAGGTTCAAGCAGTTTTCCTGCCTCAGCCTCCCAAGTATCTGGGATTACAGGTTCCCACCCCCATGCCCGACTAATTTTTGTATTTTTGGTAGAGACTGGGTTTTACTATGTTTGTCAGGCTGGTCTCGAACCCCTGACCTCAGGTGATCTGCCCACCTCAGCCTCTCAAAGTGCTGGGATTACAGGCATGAGCAACCATCCCCAGCCCCATCTGTGTTCTCTTATAGTGAAAATTAGAAAGACAAATATTGTTTTCATTGACTCATTTGTGAAACAGAACAGTCAATAAAAAGGGAAGTTAAGATCTTATAAAACTACACTAGTAATGAGAAATGAGAATGAACCTCTATGCACAGAGAAACTCCAATACAGAGTAATTCTGACATCTGTTACATTGGATAGCAGGAAAGAATCACAAATCCTACATGAATCCCTATTGCTACAGATCATGGAAAGAGATTTGATAATACTGCCTTTGATCACAGACATGCAGAGAAAGTTTGAAAAGTGAAAAATACAGAGCATACAGGATACTAAGATTTCATTTTTATGAGTATTAGACTATACCTGTCATAGATTCCAATAAAGCCCTCATGATGTCTTAGATATGGCAGAGTGAAAGCAGAGGATATAAAATATATAAGTACATAACCCACAGAAAGGCAGCAAATGCGCTTATTTGACATCATAAGAACTGAGAGTTTGATGCATTTTGTCACAGACAGTAGGAAATATTTCATTCTGTGAATAAATTATCTGATTTGATTTTGTTTCCACTATTTGCTTTTAATTAGGCAAGATACATTTCCAAATTTAAATAGCTAAAATATCTTTCCAAATCTTTAATAGGTAAGTTACAAATGACTGTCTAGTATTTCATCTTCAGTCAGTCACCTTTCCACTTCAAATCAAAAGCCAGAGGCTAAACTTGCTTACTAGTTTGCTATTAACCTGTGGGGGGAAAAAATCTGTTTGGTTCTTGTTGATATGATCGATATTTTTCCTTCCTGTTGTTTTACATGCATTATTTTCTTCTTTTTATTTTTATTTATTTATTTTTGAGACGAAGTCTCACTCTGTTGCCCAGGCTGGAGTGCAGTGGCTCACGGCAACCTCTACCTCCCAGGTTCAGGCAATTCTCCTGCCTCAGCCACCTGAGTAGCTGGGATTACAGGCGTGCGCCACCACACCCAGCTAATTTTTGTATTTTTAGTAGAGATGGGGTTTCACTATGTTGGTCAGGCTGGTCTTGAACTCCTGACCTCGTGAGCCGCCCGCCTCAGCCTCCCAAAGTGCTGGGATTACAGGTGTGAGCCACCGCGCCCGCCTACATGCATTATTTTCAATACACAAAATAATGAGCAAAGCCTTGCTGTAAAGAGCCCTTTTGTTGGAAAGAGCCCATTTCCAGGATTTTCATGTGACTTTACCCAGCAGGAACCAGATGGCAGAAGCCCATCTTTGGAGTATTGGCTAGGATTACACACTGGAGCTGTCAGCCAGCAGTAACTGCATAACAGAGCTCTGGCATGTCCGTGACTTCTGTGTTCAAAAAAGGCACTATTTGCAGTTTACAAGGCATTTTGGAAAGTGTAAGATCTAAAAATCTTATTAGTATCTCCCATCTAGATGAGAAGATGAGAAACATAGACTTTTAAAATGTTGCCCCAGAATTCATCCGTCACATACTCTCGATGCACAAACAACTGTTAATAATTCAGCTGCAACTAATGTTTTGCGTTTTTTTTTTGTTTGTTTTTTCCTGTGTGTTCTCTACTTCCTACTTAGAACACTTGAAGGATAAGTTGGAAGAATACATGGCCCGATTTTCCAAAGTGAGGATTGTTCGCACCAAGAAAAGAGAAGGACTCATCCGGACCCGACTTTTGGGGGCATCTATGGCCAGAGGAGAAGTCCTGACGTTCCTGGACTCCCACTGCGAGGTCAATGTGAACTGGCTGCCCCCGCTCCTCAGTGAGTACAGGCTGCTGCGGCACCATTCTGGCATGCCTCACGGGCAGTGCGCAGTTTGCTTCTATTTAGTTTGCAATCAACAAACGCTAGAGGTCCCTTCTGCAAGTTTTCCAGTAGAGCCTTGAATTCTACATTTTACCACAGCTGAGGAGAGTTTTCCAGGTAACTGTCCTAGACAGTATTCCAGGTAATGCCACAAAATTTGCATTTTAGATAATACCAACTTCAATGTAACTTACAGATTTAAAAAAGGCTTCATTTATCTTAGATATCCTCCTTTACTGTAGTAAAATTCACTGGGTGAACACTAAGAGAAAAAAGTATCCCAAAACTCTTTTATAGTCCTTCTGTAACTACAGTATGATTAAAATACACACACACACACACACACACACACTGAACAAGTATAAAGGATTGTTAAGAAAAGAGGAAAATTATTCATCCCCAGAATACAGTTAAAGTGTAAGGACCTTGACATTTTCTAGGATTTATAATGCCATTTCTTTTCTGTTATTCTTTCGACTTCTGGCACCAGCCTATATCCCTAAATATACAGTTCTCTGTATTTACATAAACCCCTTCAAACACAGTGCTGATGTCCAGGTGCTGTGTCTTAAATGATCACAATATGGCTAAGCCTAGAGAAAGAAGATTATGTCATAACACACTTGAACTGTTAGAAACACGAACTGAAAGTGATAAGCTAGAAAACATGTGTGGTTCAGTTCAGGCTTCATTATTTTTATTTTAAAATAAAGTCAAATATAAAGTCCAGTTGTAGATAAGAAATAAATTGTCACCTTGAAAAAAAAAAACCCTCTTTCTAAAAATCTCTTGGTGCACACATAGTATTCTCCTTTCTGACTTTGCAAAATCAACTTTTATTGTAAAAATATCCTTGGCCTTGGAACTGAAGTCACCAGCAACTGCCTTCACAATAGCTGCATCAGAAAGAACGATTGGCTATTGACTACTGTGTAGGTTTTCAGCAAGAACCAGCAAAGCTTCATTAGCAAAAGATGTAGGGGAAAAATCAATTGAAACTGTATAGGATTTAAAACAGGAAACAACCAGCACCCAACACCCCCCGCCACATTGCCCAACCACACACCCCAGCACAGACGGCTATCCGGCCATCCTAATCAACCGCAATGTTTAGGCACCCCTACAGTCAGAGACTCCTCTGAGCCTTTAATTAAAAGTACCTTGTCCAAGGACGTAGCAATTTACAGCTTCATCAGCAACGGTGAGATTCCCTCGAACAGAATTTGACCTATATGGTGTTGAATACTCAGGAAAGTCAGCAAAAGGCCTAATTTATTTATGAACCGAAGCAAATCCCTAAATGACAATTATTGAGTCTCTAATTGTTCACTATGAATCTAACTAAAAAGAAGATAGAAAAAAGGAAAAAAGTAAGAGAAACTCAAAACCCAAATTTTCTCATTAAAGTATCTTATTTCCTGTAGTCCTGATGGATAAGAAATGATTCAAGCTCAGGATCACTATCTTTTTTTATTTACCTCTATCAGTGTCTTGACACATCATCCAAAATGAAAAAACAGGCAGAGCCACACAGTTTCTTGGCTCATTTTTCACCTTGGGATTATACCTGAATTTCAATTTCCCATTAAGTCTGTTTGTTTGATCCCTGGAAATTGAAATGTAGGCACAAGCCGTGGATGAAAAATTAGTCATGCTGCTTTCAACCTAAGCTAGTACAGCCGGATGAGAGTGAAAAGGAAATTTGAAGGAAAAGTTGACAGTTAATTTAACAGACACATTCTCTTTGGGTCACCTTGGGACTCCTTGATGGTCAAGGAACTTGTAAATCAACCTGATTCTGAATTCGATTGAAGAAAGTCACTGAAACCTTAATATTAAAATACCTGCAGGGATGAGAGAAAAAAATATTCTGGACCCAGAAATGATAGTCTCCTCTGTCAAAGACATGTCTGGGGGAAATACCATTCAGTAAAATGTTATTGAATGGAAATACCGTTCAGTAAAACCCATTGTAAGGCTTGCCCTGGTGAAAAACAGATACTTAGCCATCCTTTGGTGGAGATTAACTAGAAATGGTGCTGGGGGGAGTCTCTTCATCTGCTAATTTAACTAAAGTAAGGCAAAGGCCACCTCTAGCTCTCTGTGGCCTACCAGGGTCATGCTCTAAAATCGCAACCCTTTCCATTCCAGTATCCTGCATTCCCCTTGCCCTGTTTTATTTTTTTCCCATCTCATGTATTACCTTTTAAAACACTATACAATGTAGTTATTTATTATGTTTATTGTCTTTGCTTCATTCTTAAAGACAGAAATTTTGTGATGTTATTCATCATGGTATCCCCAGAACCTAGAAAAAGTGACTGGCACATAGTTTCTAATCAATAAATAATTGTTGAAATATGAAAAGAATGACTGGATTGATGGATGGATGGGTGGATGGATGGGTGGATGGATGGATGGATGGATGGGTGGATGGATGGATGGATGGATGGCGGACAGATGGATAGTTAGACAGATGGACAGTTGTATGAATTGATGGAAAGGCATATAGACTTGGAAGGGAATTTTTCCACAGAATGCTACGGTTTCCATACCCTGTTTCATAAGTGTCATCAAAATAAAGCCATTTATTATCACAGCCAGTAAAATGCTTTTCATCCCATGCCTAAGAGAAACTTCTGAAGCAAACGGCCAGTTTTCTCATTGTAAGAACTTTATCCCTAACACAAATTACATTTACTTCACAATCTTATGGGAAAAAAAATATGATATGGAATTAACCAAACTTCATAATTGTTCTAAATGACATCTGTTGTTTATTTTTTTACTGTCACATGCAAAGGTTTTCCGAATAACAAGAAGCTCTGCCTATTAGACAGCATTGGTCTGTTACAACACATATTAGCTAAATGCACATTCTTGGAAAGAAAGATACCTCACAGGTAGCTATTCTAGCTAAATTGAAGGATACAAATGCTAGTGCCCTGTGCTAGCTGTTAATGTCATCACAATAACCACACCCACATAGGAAAGGAAGGTGCTGGAACTGAAAAAAAAAAATCACCTCTCTGCTATCATGAGAAGCACAATGGAACACTTGAAGGGTCAGATTTGAAATTGGATTGTTAAGCAGAGGTTGCATCTTGGTTATTGCTCTTGATAGCTGCACGACCCTTGACAAGTTATTTAATTTCTCTGATCTCCGCTTCCTCATACGTAAATTGGGGATGACAATAATAGTTACCCTACAGGGTTACTAAGAGTATTAGAATAGCATAAGAATAAATCACTTAGTAGTTACTCAAGAATTTAATAGTAGCAGAAGTAATTGCAGTAGTATTATATCACCTCATACTTTTATGAATATGAGAGGGAGGAAAATGTATAGGTTTGATCAACAGAGTTTATCTCCAAGAACAGTGGCAAAATAAGACTTGGAAAAATCTCTGGCAAACCTGAGAGCAATGAATTCTATGTGTGATCTGTCAGCATTTAGAGGGGAGCAGCCATTAAGATTGGTATGAGGTTAGATGCTACAAAAACCATGAAGTTAAATATTTACATTTTGGAATCTCCAGAAAGCAGGCCAATATTTTCTCAGCAGGCTCTAGCAGTATGCTCGAAAGAACACAAGTACTGTTTATACTCTGCACATGTTGGATGCACGATAAAATGACAGATTGGGGACAGGTCAGAGCAAAGATGTGACAGAGGTAGAGCTAAATGGACTTCTGCAAGTCTCTCTGGGACACAACTTTCTTAAAGGAAAATACAACTCTAATTGGTCCTAATCACTGTCCCATCCTGTTAAGTCCAGAATTCAGAGATTTCTGAAAAGTGCTCTTAGGACGACAGGGAGCCAAGGCTGCAAGCGTTATGCATTAGTAGGGGACTATAGGCTTCTCTTTGCTGAAAAATGATAGATGACCTAGGCAGGCATGTCATTTCCTATTTTGTGCTTTCATTTTTCAGACCAAATTGCACTAAACCACAAAACCATCGTGTGTCCTATGATCGATGTCATTGACCACAATCACTTTGGGTATGAGGCACAAGCTGGGGATGCCATGCGAGGAGCCTTCGACTGGGAAATGTACTACAAAAGAATCCCCATCCCTCCAGAGCTCCAGAGGGCAGATCCCAGCGACCCTTTTGAGTGAGTAGCAGCCACGGGAGGGGCCAAGGGAGTGAGGGCAGGTGACTCATTGCAGTGTCAAAACTGGGCTCAAGAAGACAATGATCTCTAACAAAATGGGATAAAATAGGTGGCAACAATATGCAAAACATCAGAGAAAGGTCAGGCCTACATGCTGTAGAAAATTACAAGCTGTGCTGAATACATGGATCACCCCTTCTTAAACTTTGCTCAGCATGAAACTATACAGATGAAAGAACCAAGAAAATGCATAAACAGAAAATACATGGAGAAGGAATGCATGTTCCCTTCTTAGATGCTTTCTTATTTTCAGTTCTCTCTGTTCTTTTGACATTTCCCTAAAGGATTACTGAAAATAACTCTTTTATTATATTGGAAATTGATATAAAATATGAACCAATGTTTAAGCCTACTTTCTACAGCCTGTTGGAAATTGTCTACTTAGAATGGAAGAGTGCTTCTGAGCAGGTGTTCCCACAACTGAAACATGGGGAATTCAATCAAAGTGATATATCCAGAGTCAATTTTCTTTGATAATCCTGTCCCTAATTTAAGTACATACTGCATAGAGAAGAACGTTCAGCAATAATCTAATGATTAATTTCTACCAAACGACATCCCGTGTTTTTCAGTGTGGACATGAGAAGTGTGCATTTAAAGAAAAAGAAGAAATATGTATAGTTTAGTTTGACAGACTATCAAGACCACTTGTAGTGAATAGTAAACTTTTTCCACTAGTTAGCCCAGAGATTACCCAAGGTACACTCTAAATCTGTTCCTCATACTATACCCTTTGATGTCATTAAAATTATTAAAATTTCAAAACTATTATATATATTTTTCTTAGTACAAGAAAAATGACTGCGATCAAGGCTTTGCACACTCTGAGTCCATTTAAAATGCATTAAAATAATGCTGTCTTTTCATCAATAATATGGGCGGTAAAAGTTTGCAGTAAAAAGTTGCTGAGTACAAAAACCACTTCTCCAACACTAACAGTTTAAATGACAATCAACATTTCACCATTATCAGGAAAATGTTTCCTATACTTCTAGTCTTTAGAAAAATGAACTCCGGAGGAAGCAAAGGAATTTCGGAAGACATTAGTTTCTTTTGTAAAATGAAGCGCTCTCCTGAAATACCCAGAGCTTCTGGAATTCAGCCTCTTTTGACTCTCCACTTACTGGAGAGTTTTTGAAAAGAAATAATGAAGTACCTTTGTTACTTCCTCAAATGCTTTGGCCAAAATTTCACGGATGTTCAAAACTACTAGAAAAGCTTTCTAGTAATCTGAGCAAAAGTGTTTCTAATAAGCATTTGAAGTGGGCTCAGCTGAGAGGTGCTATTGAGACTTCTCTGAAGGTAGCCGTCTGAAAATCTCAATGGAGGGGCTTACGGTGGGACAAGGGACAAGGGTGTGAGGTGATACTTATGTTAATTAGCTTGATTTAGCCATTTCACAATGTGTACATATTTCAAAACATCATGTTGTCCACCATAAATACATACAACTTTTTTTAACAATACAAATTAGTTTCAATGTTCATCTCATGAGGAAATAATAAAAGTTTTCAGCAGCCTGTTTGGATTGCAACAACTTATAAAGAAGAAGTCACGGTTTTTTAACTTCTTTCCCACATCAGTTCCCTGCTACCATATATGTCAGTTCAAAAACTAGATACAAAAAAGAAAATAAAATTTAAAACATTTTAGATGTGATGTGGAGAGGAGTACAAAAGTGCCTTAACCATGGTTAGAACTGTTAGTAGATGCCGGCCCACAGCAGAAGAGTCACAGTTCGGCCACTACTATGCGAAAGTACCATGTTTTAAGGACTAGAACTCACACACGCTGGCTTTCCACATACCGTGAGAGTGACTGGTTATAATGATCTTTACTTTAATTGCATTGTGATAGTAGAGGTCCTGCTTCCTGAAATAGTGGGATCAAAATGCTGTCAGCGGAATCTGCACTAGGGACAATTATGAAAGTATTCTGAAAGCCTGCACTGAGTCGAAATTTCTGTCAGGCTGAGCCCAGCTATGGCTACTACAATATCAAGCGCCTTGCTTTTAACCACAGAGCTGGCAGAATTAGTAACTTTCAGAACTAGGTTACCTCTTGTTTCTGTCACTACCTTAGGTGGTTGCTGAATTGTCAAAAATTGCATTCATTGATTACGTATTACTATCTTTCTGCCTTAAGTCTTTTTGGTTTCTAGGAATGTGGACACTTTAGCCTCTTGTAATAAATGTAACTTCCAGGAGGTGTCCACTTTGATCTTACAAAGTGTGTTTGCCTTCCTGATAATAAGAGAATGGTTGCCCAAGCAGCTCTGAGCAGTGTATCGGCAATTTCATTATCACGGCAGTCAACTGAATGTGCTCATAAACAGACAAGCTTTAGGCTAAAACATGCTTCTCTGGCTGTAAAGCTTTAAGGTACACAGAATGCAGTCTATCTGTCCATCTTTCTTATAGACTTTCATGTTTTGAGAGGCTGCTGCCGAAGTGTATGGTTTTCTGTGGGAAGACAAGGAGAGGAGGCTGAAAAGCTAGAAAGAAAGGAACCAGAGAAGAATGTGCAAACGTATCACAAACTCCAGGACTTTTCATACAATAAGGATGCAAAAATTATTTTTCCATACCAAGTTTATCAAATGTCTTAAGTGACAAGATTTGAATTATCTCATTTATACTGCCATTACTTGAATTTTCAGTGACTATTGATTAGAGCAGTGTTTTTCAACTTGAAAATTCTGTGAAATTAGTGTGGCATGAACAGTTTTTAATTATTAATGAATTGGGTTGATTTCAATTGAAAATTTTAGAATATTATACTAGTGGGTGTGTCATTTCTCAAATATTCAATTTCAGTTATAATGCGTATATGATCCTGATGTGGTATAAACTGTATTTCTTCACATAGACTACACAGTCAAAGAGGTCAATATGTACCAACTTTCTAAACTAGAATCAAGACCTTCAACAATCTGACTAGAAAAGAAAAAGATACCTCTTTGAGCATTAAGAAAGTATTTACTGATATTTACAAAAGGATCCTGTTTTTCAACAAACTGCTGCTAGAATATGAGAGAAATGCAACATTCATGATTCAAATTATTATGTAGTGGTCGTAATTCCTATTGGATTGGATACATTTAAGAAATATTTTGGTCAAGTGCAGTGGCTCACGCCTGTAACCCCAATATTTTGGGAGGCAGAGGTGGGTGGATCATCTGAGGTCAGGAGTTCAAGAACAGCCTGGCCAATATGGTGAAACCTTGCCTTTACTAAAAATACAAAAATTAGCCAGGTGTGGTGGTGGGCACCTGTAGTCCCAGCTACTTGGGAGGCTGAGGCAGGAGAATCACTTGAACCTGGGAGGCAGAGGTTGCAGTGAGCAGAGATCGTGCTACTGCATCCAGCCTGGGCAACAGAGCGAGTTTCCATCTCAAAAAAAAAAAAAAAAAAAAAACGGTGTGACAGTCACAGTTGCTCACACCTATAATCCCAGCACTTTGGGAGGCCGAGGCAGGCAGACTGCTTGAGCCCAGGAGGTTGAGACAAGCCAGGGCAACATGGCAAAACCTTGTCTTTACAGGAAAAAACAAATTAGTGGGGCATAGTGGTCCACCCCTATAGTCCCAGCTACTTGGGAGGCTGAGGTGGGAGGATTGCCTAAGCCTAAAGGGGTTGAGGCTGCAGTGAGCCATGATCAAGCCACTGCATTCCAGGCTGGGTGATAGAGTGAGAGCCTGTCTCAAAAACAAGAAAATAAAATTAAACAAGAAATATTTTTGGCTACTTATTAAGGAAGAAACCAAAATGTTCCCTCTTTCTGGTGGGTTTTATCATGATGTAATGCTTTGAGGAAATTCTTATTATTCATGGATTTTAGGTTTTCTCATTCCTGGTCCATCTTGAATTCAGGGCACTTAGAAATGAAAGACTTTTCTGTGTGACAAAACATAATATGCTCCTTCAGCCATGATGACAAAGAGAAAGATGTTCATTTTCTTTCTAAAAGTTTAGAGTGGACCCAAATAAATTATTGTGTCCAAAGTCCCTTCAGTGTTAGCAACCACTAGACAACGTATAAGACAGGCAAACAGACTCTGCAGTAACTCATCTGTAAAGTCAATTTCCTACCTCAAAAGAGAGTCCTTTCTATTAGACTTATTGACAGAAATGTTTCCCTTGTATGAAGGAAATTCTGCCTTCCTAATCCTAAATTATCCTACTTGATATACAAGGAATATCTCATTAATGACAGAGATATCAGAAATATTTGAGAACAGTTGCCATGCCTATACTGCCCAAGAGGGAAGAACAAAACAAAACAAAACAAAACAAAACAAAACATTTTTCTTTTCCAGGCTACCTATTTTCATTTCTATCACGGTGTTTTCCAGGTCTACTAGAATCCTGTAACAGTTCACACTCGTTGATGTAACTGTTCAATATGTAACATCATATTCAATATGTTACATCATATGTTACACTTCACTGCTGCAATACCACCAATGTTTCTCCAACTTGTCTCCAAGGGCAGCATGAAATAGTCCATCCAGCATATCAGGTACCCGGGCCCTAATACACGACTCCGTCAACTATAAAATCCAAGTTCATTTCTAGGGAATTTATGCAGGTTCCCAGATATTATGCCTCCCTTCTCTAAATACAAAGAATCGATTCAGCAGTTTATTCAATTATTTTGCAAGTTTATTGTATTTTTCAGAATCCACCTCTATTCTGTTTTGGGATTGTGGGGAAATTATCTCTACACTGCCAGTCTTCAGATAGATCTTCACAATTCCTTAAACACTTCTAAAACTAAGGTTTTTAATCACCATTGATGAAATTCTTCCATAGAGTCATTAGTGAGAACTGACATCTTCTATTTTCCATCTATTCATACCACCAGTTTCCAAAATGTTTAAAATAAATATATACATACAGCAGTGGGGAAACTCACAGACTGCAATCATCCATTTTATTCTCTCACAAAGCACTATGTTCCACAGACGTTTCTGATTCAGTGATTCCTCATCCAGGGCCAATACCTAGCCTATAAATGTCCCTAGGCATGGAAAGCAATAGCCATGACCCATTGCCAAGGACCTCAAGGTAGGCACTTCAGGCATAAAAGATCCTCTGACACAGGACAAATGTGAGATCTTTGTGAGCTGGTTCTGCAATCCAGAAGTGTGAGACATAGCCCACGCTCAAATGGGGAAAAGTCTACCTCTCTACTACAGACAGTTCTATCACAATCACATGGAAGTGGAATGCTTTCTATAGATTTGCTGATAGTACCTTCCTTTGTTCTTCCAAGGGACACAGTGAAGAACTTGCTGACTCTCTTTCCTGTATAGGAATGTGAGAAAGTGCCGATGCCAATACTGTGTGAAAGTCAGTGCTTCTTGGATAACAAATACAACTTTCTGCTAAATTTAGGCTTAGAATAAAATCAGAAAAAAAGCACAAATAGGCCGGGTGCAGTGGCTCACACCTGTAATCCCAGCACTTCGGGAGACCAAGGCGGGCGGATTGCCTAAGCTCAGGAGTTCGCGACCAGCCTGTGCAACACGGTGAAACCTCATCTTTTCATCTTTACTAAAATACAAAAAAAAAAAAAATTATCTGGGTGTGGTGGCATGTGCCTGTAGTCCCAGCTACTTGGGACTCTGAGGCAGGAGAAGGGCTTGAACCCAGAAGGTGGAGGTTGCAGTGAGCCAAGATCGTGCCACAGCCTGGGAGACACAGCGAGACTTTGTCTCAAAAAAAAAAAAAGGAGTAAAATAATCATAAATTCATCAAGCTAGAAAAAGCCTTAGAGACAATTCAACTTCTCATTTTTCCAAAAGAGGAAACCTGGGCTATACAGCCTAAATGACGTATCCAGTGTCACCACTAACAAATTTAACAGCTACTGCTAGAATCTGGGGTTGCTGACTCATCATTCCATGCTATTCTTTCTTTCACACATGGTGATGGAGAGGAAATTAACAGTTGTTAAATGTCTATTGCTGTGAGTCAGGGATGTTGCAAGAAAATATACATATCTTCCTAACCCATTTAATCCTTTTTTCAAGCCTACGAAATATATAATTTTTACAAATGAGATTATTCAGGCAGTTTTCCAAAGTTTACACAGCAAATAGGAATAAGAACACAGAGCTAAGAATTCCCACAATTCCAGTGAGATTTTCCTCTCCCATTCTACTAAGAAAAGATGCATTCTCTAATGGTTAAGGAATAGTCACACTGAAATAGAGGAAAAAAAAAACCTTCAGAGAATACAATTACTTCTTCCACAAAACACAGAAATGCAGCCGGTAAATGAATTTCACAAACCCAAAACATCACTGACCTTTACCAATCCTTACAGCAAGTCTTATTTCAAAACACGTTCAAGACCTTGGGTCAAACAAATTCACTCCAGGTCTGTCTCATACAGATAGACTGCACCTGCACAAAGGTGCCCAGTGGAGAGTGTGAGTGTGGCTAAGATCCAGCCTCTACTCATAAAGCAATGGACCCAGGCTAGGGTTGACTAACCTGGAGGAAGAGAGGCTCTTTCTCCTTGGTGGACATAGAAGCTTCACTTTATTAAAACAAAGAAGATAACAACAGAGTGAGGATCAACTCACTTGATGCTTAGAATAAACTATTAGCTATTATCAGCACCTTATTGATTGCACTAATTGACCTTCAAAAGTTTAGTATCCCACTTGGGTAGATTTCATTGAGGGTTAGCCTACTAAGAATTTGAAAGTCAAGACAATCTGTTTTACACAAAACTCTTTCCACATAGGTTTTGACCCAATATTAGTAATTCTACATTTAATCAAAATCAGTAAAGCATGAAATTGATTTCCATGGAAAAAGGGACTGGTCAAACTGTGAATTTAATGTAGAATGTAAGCTTAGAAGGATAACTTTGGGGATTTTCTCCACTTTCACCTCTACGTTTAATTAGATACTGTTCATCCTCCCTTTTATTCTTTCCCACCCCTATTAGGACACCTCCAGATCCTGGAATATCCATTTGGTAGAAGGAGAACTTTGTTCATTCCCTGCTTGTCAAGTCAAGTCAATATTCTCACAAATTTTGCATGATTTCCATGCAATTCCTACAAATCTTATTCCCTTTTTCCTCAAAAAATCAAATTGATGCATAAAAATACCAAAGTATGTGCTCCTTGACCTCAACCTCCAACCACGTAATTCTCTGTGATTGAGGTTTCAAAACTGAAGTTCCAAACATTTGCGGGAATTAAATTAGAATCTATGTTCATCAATTTAGTCTAGAGACAAGTTCCTGGAGAGTTAACTAGGTTTTCAGCTCTCCACAACCACAACCACAGATCTTGCCTGAACTTCTCATTGTTCCAGAAGCCCCTCAATTAAACTGGCCAAATAGTCTATTTCATGAAGCCTATGTACTATGTAATATAAAAACTAACATCTGTTTAGCACTTCATATATAAAGCCTTCACTACATTATCTAATTAATTCCATGTAATAATCCTTTCAAAAGGGTTAAAGTAGATGTTGTCATTTTCTAATTCTACAAATAGAGTGAGAACCAAAGAAATGAAGAACTATCATAATAAGTAAGAGGCAAAATCAGGACTCAAATCAATGCCTTCATTCATTCATTCAGATTTCGAATCTTAGGTTTAATCAATAATCTCACAGGACTCAAATGAATACCTTCTTTAATTCATTCAGACTTTGAATCCTAGGGATAATCAATAATTTTCTTTTCCTCTCCTTTGAAGAGAAACTTAGGCACCCATTAAGTGAAGTGTTGTAACCAAGCGAGTTGGAAGGAAAGTGCCACACTCTGAGTTCCAACTGAGAGTTCTTTATTGCCAGCAACCGAGAGTCAGCTCATGCTCCAAAACCTCTGGGCCTGAAGAAGGGGCTTGATTTCCTTTTATACCTTGCTTAGGATAGGGGAGGGGGAGTCTAGCTGAAGTGAAATTTAACAGAAGCAGAAGGAGCAGGTTAAACGAAGTGGTAACCAGGAGGCAGGAGGCTCCCATAGTTGCTGGTTACCAAGGGTATTTCCATACAGTCATCAAGGGGAGTAGCAAGGGGGACTTTCCATACAATCATCAAGGGGGGTATGGTATTCACAATAGCAGGTAGACTCCCAAGCAGGATGTAGTTACAATGGTTACAAGGTACTGGGTACAGCATGACCCAGCTGTGCACCCGAAGGAGAAATGGCAGGGAGAGAGAGGCTAAGATGGAGTTTGTCAGGCTCACATCTAAGATGGAGTCTGTTAGGCTATCACAAAGTAGTTTTTTCAATTAATGTTTTATAGTGAGTTCATAATAAGAGCAGGAAAGGAAACAGATTGCCTTGTTCCCTATACTATTTTCTTATCATTAGACCAAACTGGAGCTGATAGGTTGAAAACGTCAGCTTTCAGTTACTAATGAAGGGAAATGTCAACAATGCCAGCTTCTGGTCTGTTTATAACAAGATCTAATTCAATATTTGACAACTGCAAAAGGACAAAATGCTTAGGGAAAACACTGTCAAACTTTTAAGTGGTGTCCTAATCTATGGAAGGTGAGAATAAAGGAGAAGAAATGGCTCAAGTGTTTAAAAAGCTAATCAAAATATTGAAGAAAATCAATCTCCTTTGAAAGCCCAGAATAAACACTCACTGAAGATTTTTTAAATATAAAGTAAAACAGTATAACATGGGCAGAGATGTTCCAAAGCCACATTGTAAATTACTCATCTCTCCTTTTGAAGCCCCCTCACCTTGGCTCTAGAGGCCCTTGGCTGTCCTGAGCCCCCAGTCTCCAGGGAAATCACATCTGACAAAGAAATTCTCCACAGGGGGTGGCAACAATCTTTTTTCCCTTGTCAGGATCAGAAATGACTATTGCTTTCCTCCCTTTCCCTGTGGGTGTGATCTTTACCTCAACGGGATGTTCCCTATGGCTTTCTCCTTCTTTTAACACTTAAAATGATATTAATGAAATTAATGCCTAAATTAGCAATCCCTGTCATTATTCCACTGTACCTTCTTGCTCTTCTTTAGTTTGTCTTGGTCTCTTGAGATCTCTGGCTTCCTGGGATAGCGTGAGCTCTGAGACCTCCACTTTCCAGTTCCTGACCGTGTGTCTGGACTCTTGAACCGCTTTTTTTCTGCTGTGACTTCCTGTAAGGGCCATTCCATCATAGGGAGCCTGGTAGGTTACGTGCACTATTTTGAAAGTTGATGAGATCTGTTCTTCCATCGTGAAAGAGGTGTTCACTCTTGCATACCAGCCACTCAGGACCATGGTCTCTGTGAAACTCCAGAATGCCCTGCTCTTCTCCACCCAAATCTTACCGTGACTTTTGTTCTAACTATTCTCTGTGTTTCTTTGGTAACATCGCCTCTCGAACTTTGGACTTCTGATCTCATTCTTGGTCTTGCTTTACTGCTGCCGGGTTAGTTAGCTCCTCCATGATCAGGCGAGGGCTTGAATTCTTCATGCCAATCACCCCCAGACCTCCAGTACACCCAATCGTGATAGATAAAACTGCATCACCTAAGACATAGCAATGGCTCCCTATGTGTTGAACTGTGAGGTTCAAGAACGGATTGTTGACTGTTTTTTCTTGTAGGGTTTTTTTCTTTTTTTGGTTCATTTATCTGTGATATCAACTATTATCCACTTTATTCTGCTTCCCAGACTGGTGTCCTGAGTCTGTCTGTGTGTCTACTGTGTGAGGGCAACTTGCTCTGTCCCTTCTCTACCCTCAACATGTGACTTGACTTCATCTCATTTATTCCTTATCTGGGCATTTTCCTGGTTCTGTGCTCTAGCTCTCCTCTTTCTGACTCCCCAGTCTTTTTCTTTTCTTTTTGAGAAGGAGTTTCACTCCTGCTGCCCAGGCTGGAGCACAATAGCACAATCTCAGCTCACCGCAACCTCCATCTCTCGGACTCAAGCAATTCTCCTGCCTCAGTCTCCTGAGTAGCTGGGATTACAGGCATGCGCCACCACACGCAACTAACTTTGTATTCTTAGTAGAGACGGGGTTTCTCCATGTTGGTCAGGCTGTTCCCGAACTCCCAACCTCAGGTGAATCACCTCAGCCTCCCAAAGTGCTGGGATTACAGGTGTGAGCCAGTTTGCCCGGCCCAGTCTTCTGTAACTGAATCTTGCTGGCATTTAGCTAAGGGAGAAACTTCCATGCACCTGTGGAAATACTGTCACACAGCCCCCTTCCCAGCACCTGAAGTTCGGCAATATTAACTCTGCCCCAATAATATGATAATAGAGCATGGCAGAATTTAACAGAACATTCTGCCATTCGCCTAATCTTCCTCTTCCCTCCCTGTAGACAGGGATATACACCTGAGGCCTACATATTAGCTTTATTTCACTTCATTTTCTCACCTGAAGCTTCCTTGCTAAAATATCACCACTAGCTCCACTCTCCTCTTTGCTTTCCTCCTCAATTCAAAAACCCTTCTTTTTTCCTAATCATTTCAACATCAATATTAGAATATAAACTCCATGAGGGCAGGGAGCACTGTTTTCTTCCATGCAGTCAGTGCTGCGTCACTAGCACCTAGTCCCTCTGCATCAAAGACGCTCAACAGTATTTATGGAATGAACGAAATAAATTTAAGATTGGAAGAAGTGGTCAGACAGGGCTGTGTATATTTGAAAAGGAGATGACTGTTTTTCAGAAAAAGATGCTAGCTACAGAAAATGCTGTGGCAGGACTGAGCACAGCTATTTGTAGGATATCACCCACAAAGCAATCTAAATAGAGCATAAATTCTCATAGGGGAGTGGTAGAAAGTAAAGGAGAAAAAGAAGGAATGAAGAAGACGATAGAAGGCATTTATCTCATATGTAGAAGGAAGAAAGATGATAAAGAAATGTTTTAGAAAAAATAGAACGCCTTCCTGAAGTCCTTTACACTATGAATGACAATTAAAATCATTTTTAAAATCACAACCTAGGAGATAACAACATCTTTAACAAGGCGGCCAGGTCACGATACTGATCTTCAGTTCTGTCCTTTTCTAACAAATACCAAGGTGCTATAAGCATCTTGTGCTGTCTAGATTCTAGACACCACCTAGAGCCCAGGCTGGTGGAAGCAATGGACTTCAGGAGAGTTGACCAAAGATCCGTGCTGGAGAGAAGGGCAGGGAAGGGCCAATGGGCTTGATGGCGAGTATAATCTCAGAACTTATGTAGAGAGAGACTATAGTCTTAGAACAGGAAGGCATACCAATCCTGAACAATGTGAATAGATCTGAAGTCTAGGGAAGAAAACTAAGCCTAAATGTAGTGTGCCGCTGAAGCCTTCAGTATTTATATTTGAAGAAATGATGAAAACTAGAATCTGTGTCCATGAGTCAGCAAGGAGTCTCTAGTCCTGAATTACTCTATTACTCTGCCACAGAGAAAGAACAGAGCTGGCCCCCAGGGCTATTGGTCAGAACCTGATTTCCATGGTATAGTGTGTGTGTGTGTGTGTGTGTGTGTGTGTGTGTCTGTGTGTGTGTGTACACATATATGTAATACATTGGTATCAGATTATATGTACTTACAGGTATATGTCAGTATATATATTACATTATTTATATGTGTATGTGAATGTGTCTGTGTATGATAAATTTTGCTTGTAAATTGCTTCAAATGATATTTTTTAAGAAAGTGTACATATATGAATAATAGGAGTGAGAAAGAAACACACTCTGGCTTTGAGTGTGTACTGATGTCTTCTTGGGGGGCTTTGCTCGAGGTCTCTCGTGGAAGTAGTTGAGATTGCACTCAGAGGTAGAGTCAGGTATAGGACTGAAAGAAGGCTTCAGAAATGAGAGCATTCCCTATCTCAATCCTCTAACGAAGTCAGAGCAAAAAATTTTTTAAATAAAATAGTAACACACATACTCCCCTGATGTAAATAGAGATGAGTGACACCGGAAAAGTAGCAGACTGTCATGAGCTTGTGTGTGACAGAAGTCATTAGTCCCTATGGTTTGCTGCTCAGATTATTTATTTGGATCTAGGCTCAGTATCTACAGTGAGGCTACATCCACTTGGTTTTGCCAAGATCATCACTCCCTCCTTCAACAAAATAATCAAGTGATGACTATGATGCCAAATTATAGGGACAATATTTTCTTTCTTTCTATTTTTCTTTCTTTCTTTGCTTCCTTTTTCTTTCTTTCTCTTTGTTTTTTGATCTAATACTTCTTGGGATAGATCCATCTAGAAATACATTTAAGAGAAAGAAATGTCCGTTTTGTGTCCCGGAATGCCAATAAAAATGGGACAAAATGAACTCTTGTGCCAGGGAGGGAGGGAGAGTAAATGGTATGATTCAGTGGAAAGGCTGAGGCCAGGCCGTCAGTCAGGAAGGGAAGGCTCTTGCTGGCTGGGCACTGCAGGCGGCAGCTTCTGATTCAAAGTGACTTCGAGGGCACCTTCCCGCTCCAGCCTTCTTCACTGATGGAGCTTGGTGGCAACACGAAGATATTTGCCATTTTGGTGTCTTCTTCTGGGATGTTAGCTTGTTTTTCTATCAGTGGGAACTAGGTTGGAAGCCTAAGACTCCACCCCAGATCCTGCTTCTGGGATTGAGGTGAGACAGGGCAGGAGAGCAGGAGCTTAGGGTCTTCCAGCCTGCACTGGATTGGTGGGAAAACTCATCCCAGGCCTTCCAGAAGTGGTACACAAAGGGAGAAATTGAGTTACATGGTGGATAAGGTAAAAGTATACAATGAGAGAAAGAGTGATTACATTATAAGCCACAAAAGCAGAAAGCAGGTTTGAATGCCGCGTAGGAGGAGGGAAACTGCCGGGGAAAGCTGTGCGAAGCTGAGACAACTGGAATCCGCACATACGGAAGCTAGCACGGGATCAGGCCGCATTTCCCTCCTCCCCGCATATATCCCCAGCCATCCCACCGATTTACAGTTAGTGAAGAATACATGCTGCCTACATATTTTCCATTGCTTAACACTGCTCCAAGAATTTACTTTTTAGTTTTGGGTAGGAATAGCAACCATCTCATAGATGATAATTGTAGCATATGGAGCAGATTTCAAACATACAGTTGCAACGCAAGTGGGCATGAATGTAACTTTCTTTATCTCCATAACGGAACCTCACAGAACCCTGGAGACCTGCTTCCACCGTGAGCAGCAGGCTGGGTCCTAACACATTCGGGCCCAGGACAAGAGTGCACATGAAGGTGCAGGTGGCATATGGCTAAGTATTTGGAAGTTTATAAACTGAGCTAGCAAACTACTGCATTCTGTTCTGTCCTCCTTCCTTGTTCAATATACCTCCCAAACAACCCAGAGAGCAGGGATGCATGCAAAATTGCTCCTTAGCGTCCATTCAGCTGTCACAGCACCTGTGGGCAGGCAGGACAGCAGCCCACAGCCCACACCTTCCTTTCTGGCTGTTCTTGCCTCCACAGCCCATGGGCACATGCGATACAGGTGGACGCATCCAATTCCTTCTTCAAAAATTGCCAACCTTTGCCCAACCCCCAGCCCTAAGGGTATAAATTCCAAACTACAGGAAAGCAGCCCATGGAAAAAGGATCAAATAATGGAATGACACAGGCCTTTGAGGCAGGCTCAGAATCATTTGTGCAGGGAATAATGTAGCCTGGAAAACCCAGTTCACAAGAGGTGTGCAGCCTGTGGGGGTGGGCGGAAAAGGACATGCCTTTAGCTTCCAGCCTGCCCATCCTGTAGGCAGAGGAACATCCAAAGGAGACCAGAGCATGGCCCTCTTTTCTGAATCTCAGGTCACTGGACAGCCGGGAGCCCCTGATCTCACCAATTAAACGTGCATTTCTTCTGATTCAGAACTTGGTCTCTTATGGGTAAATTCTCAGTAAATTCCCAATTCAAACTCAGTCCGTTCAAAAGTCTAACTCCATGCCAGGATTGTTTTCCTTTCCAAACTGCTCTGCTCAACTTTCCTCCGTTCTCCTCCAATCTCTGGATTGCATCTTGATGGTGGGGCAAGTCACGACGGGGCAGGTGTCCTCTGATGCTTTATCCTTCTCGGCTAGCCTCAGCGGGATTCAGATGGGGTGCAGCAGACCTTTCGAAAGAGGCTTTGTCCTCACTGGATAACGTGTCCCAGCCATCACGTCTCCACCTGCTCTCTTGCATGGTAGGGTCCCTCTCCCCCTGACTCAGCTCTACCTAAGTTCTAAGTTCTGGCTAAGGACTAGTCCGAGAGGCCCAGTCGCAGCTCTTACTGAGTCCTGGCTTTGGTTTGTTCAGCCCCAAATCTCAGAGATGAGTCCCTTCAGCCTGCTTCATAGTGCAGGTCCTCTAGCATTCAACTCTCATCTGCTCCCCTCCCTCCAACAGGCAAGATTCCACCCATTGCAGGTTATGGAGGACCAGGATGTCCTGTCTAAGGCTCTGTCTGCCTAACCCCCACATGTCACCATTCTATTGTAATGAGCTTCCTCATATCGGCATAGAGCGTGTTACTTGGAAGTATCCACAAACCGTGAATTCTAGGCAGGAAGTAGGGACAGTCCCTCTATGATCTGGAATCCTAAAACTGATCTGGAGTCTTTGTCTCCCTACCACACTCCACCCACCAGGACCCGTGAGAACTGTGCTGAAACCTCACAATTTTGGCTTTTTGGAACCAATACCTCATGTACCCTCTTTCAACAAATCACTTCTTGCAAACAAAAGCTCTGTTTCTTTGATACTTTGATAAAAATTCAATGAATGAACTGAATAATGGAAGGAACCAGGCTAAAGCCCACGCTGGCAATCTGGAGGAGGAAGTCAAAGTGAAAGCCAAGCTGAGCAGTGACTTTCTTATTCTTGGTGATGCATTGCCTTCCTCTAAACCGAAAGAAGCCTGCACTCCCATGGGCAGAAAGCCAAATACAAGAAAAACAAAGAAGAAAAAATTTATCAATAATAATTTCCTTCAGAAAATATTATCTCACTATACAAGTTTTTTTTTTTTCCACTGCATTCTTTAAATGGTAGAGCAAGGAATAAAAAATAAGTAGTGTTCTGCTTGCACTTTAGACATTGAAGGAAGAAAGTAAAAGAGGAAAATACACTGGGCCGGGTGTGATGGCTCAAGTCTGTAATCCCAGCACTTTGGGAGGCTGAGGCAGGCCCATCGCCTGAGGTCAGGAGTTTGAGATCAGTCTGGCCAACATGGTAAAACCCCATCTCTACTAGAAATACAAAAATTAGCCAGGCATGGTGGCAAGGTGCCTGTAATCCCAGCTACTTGGGTGGCTGAGGCGGGAGAATTGCTTAAACCTGGGAAGTGGAGATTGCTGTGAGCCAAGATTGCGTCATTGCACTCCAGCCTGGGTGACACAGCTAGACTCCGTCTCAAATATTAAAATTAAAAAAAAAATACACTGAAGTGCTCCAAGCCTAACTAAACCCTCCTTATTTTGTCAATTGCTTTCCCTGCACCCCATGCCCCACAGGGAGAAAAACTTGTTTGTCATCCTATGTCTCCCCTCATTCAGGGGCCACAGTTAGCCCTGCTGTCAGTGAAGGACCATTTCCACCAAGGTCTCCCACATCCTGTAAGCCTACCAGTCTTTTCTTCAAACGTGTGATCTGATCACCGTCATGTGTTAAACTAGCACAAACAAAGAGAAGAAACAGAATAAACCAACAGAACCTAGAAGAAAGAAAGATACTTATCTTAAATAATCAAATTATCTTCCTCCACAATCTATAACAGTTTCTACATGGAAAAGAAACAAGCACAATCCTCATGGATTTAAAATATGATGACTAAAAGAAAAAACTCAGTGGACGGACTGTATAATAGAAGGAACGAGGCTAAAGCCCACGCTGGCAATCTAGAGGAGAAAGTCAAGGAAATCCCTCATGCTATAAAGCAAAAAGATAGAACCAAAATCTGGGCTATTTTCTTATGGCTTCCATAACACAGTACCACAAACTGAGAGGCTTGAAGTAAGTGAAACTTGTCTCACAGTTCTGGAGGCCAAAAAGTCCTAAGTCAAGGTGTCAGCAGAGCCGCGCTCCTCCTGAAACACTGGGGAAAGATCTGTTCCAAGCCTTTCTGAGCTTCTCCAAGCCACACTCATTCCTCAGCTCATGGAAGCATCACTCTGTTTTACTCCTGTGTCTTCACATCCTCTTCCCTCTCTATGTGGATGAGACGCAGCCTGAGAGAGAAGAGTTACAAGACAGGACAGTGGTGTGCAAGACGTCTGCCATCCACCTACATGTACTCTTAGGAGGGCAAAGCGAGAGCCAGGGTTCAGATCCACGAGGATGTCAGCAGAGAGCGTGTCTGCCTGCTCCTGGCTGGAACTTCACACAGTGACTCCTCATAGTAGCTACTGAGTATTTGTTGGATGAAGGAATGAGTTTGGAGTCAGGATTTGTAGGAATACTCTGTGCTCAGTCTTTCTACCCGTCCTTCAGCATCTCATTGCTTCAGGTTCTGGAATCTAGTATCCATGTTTGAGCAGCACAATGAAAGAAGAAGGTAAGATATTTACTAGAAAGTAAATGGAGATGCAGGGTCTGGGATCTATAGTAGGAAGATTCCTCTTGCCTCTAGAAAGAGAAAATACACCAAATAACTTCAAGTGCTTATTTACACACAGATGAATAATATAAATTGGAAGCATTTATTCACCATAAGTGAACATTTTGCAATGCACTGTCTTCTCTGAAAACAAAATACAGTAAATAGAGCCTTTAAGTAATAGATTTCTGACTTGCTGTATGTACCTCTAACCTTTGCTCCTTGGTATCTAAAAGTTTAACTAGGCACATCCTGCAAACTACTTCTTGGCTCCTGAGACATAAAATTCATCTTGGTCTGATTAATACTTTCTTCCAGTTTTATTGGTGAAATTCCCTAGAAGAGATATGGATAATTTTAAAAGCCTGAGAAACAAAATCAAAGGAAATCTAATTCCACAAAGAATGCTGAGTCTAAAAAATAAACTATAATTCTGGAAGACTGAAATAACCCTTTGAAAGACAATATCCCCATAAGTATACATATATCTAAAACTTTAATTCAAATAAATTCCACTGAAAGACTATTTTTCTTATCTGAGATCACACCAAAGCACAAATAATTTTATCTTAACTAACTTAATATAGTAAATTTAAAGTAGCAACTAAAAATTTATTAAGACATATGCACATAGTAAAATAGATAAGAAAAATTTTTCCTAAAAACTCTCTTTTGTTTTACGCTTTTGACACGCCAGGGATAAAGGAATTCTTATATGTAACCAGGGCCAAACTTGCCAATTTGAAAAAATATATGCAAATGGCTGACAGTAAAAAGATGACCAATAGATCAAATCTTTACAAAGAGTCTATTTTTAAATTCAGAATTATTGTAGAAATCTAGGCCAGAATGGGACCGGTATTGCTTGTGATGCTGAAGTGAGCCTAAAATATTAAGTCATTTACTCCAACTTTTGTTTGTGTTATACTGCCACCTGCTGGTAAAAAGACAAATCGTTTTTAAAAGAGAGCATGGACAAAAGGTCAAAATCTTTGTTTTCGCAAAGGAGGTTTTGACTCCTAAATTAAAAGTAATGTACACAAGGAATCAAGAGGAATAACGTCCAGGCGAGATACCCAATGTGTCCCAAGTTGAGAGGTATGAAATAAACCCTGACTGTAAGGTCTCCAAGCACCCACAACGTGGCATTATTTATAGGTGAATAGATTGATTGATGAACTCCTTCTGGTCTCTTAGCTCTAACAGAGCTCTCTTGAAGGTAGTGCAGTGTTACTCTACATTATGTAAGATGTGGGGGCCAGAAAAATAGAAAACTCAGAGATTCTCAAGGGTAGGTTAGGAAGGTATGTGGAAATAAATGGCCGGGGCCTAAAGTAGATATGAACAGAAAACAAGATTCAGAATCAGGCAGGCGCGGTGGCTCACGCCTGTAATCCCAGCACTTTTTGGGAGGCTAGGGTGAGTGGATCACTTGAGGTCAGGAGCTCAAGAGCAGGCCAACCAACTGAGGAAACCCTGTCTCTACTGAAATACAAAAATTGGCAGGGCGTGGTGGTGTGTGCCTGTAGTCTCAGCTACTCAGGAGGCTGAGGCAGGAGAAAAGCTTGAACCCTGGAGGTGGAGGTTGTGGTTGCAGTGAGCTGAGATGACACCACTCTACTCCCTCAAAAAGAAAGAAAAGAAAAAAAGAAAAGGAAGGAAGGAAGGAGAAAGGAAGGAAGGAAGGAAGGAAGGAAGGAAGGAAGGAAGGAAGGAGGGAGGGAAGGAAGCGAAGAGGGAAAGATTCAGAATCGAAAGAAAAGTAAAAAGGGCTTATTTATTTACCATGCGTATATAATGGGTGCTGGCTGTGCAGTCTTGGAGGCTGCAGCTAATGCAGAGGGGCCTAGAACACAAGCACAGTAATAGACAAGGAAAGCCATGTCTCTGTTCTGAGTGGAGATGCGGACGAGACATAAACAAACACCCGCAGCACATGGAGATTCACAGAGTAAACGCAGATGCTGTGCAAACTGCTCCCAGTTGATCTGCCCAAAGGGACTAGGTCAGAAAAAAACTTGGAGAAGGGGGTCAGGAAAGGCTTCAGTGAGCTGAGATTTGGACTACACCTTGAAAGATCAGCACAAATAAAGATAGTGGAGACAAGGAAAGAAAGAACAAATGAGTTCCAGGCAAAGAAATCCGCAAAAGCACCATGGGGGCAAAGCACAGGGTTGGCCACTGATGGGAACTGGGACTGAATGTGGCATCTGACTGGGTCTGAGGGGCCTTGCTATGACCTTAGTATTTGTATCCCTGCAAAATTCACACGTCAAAGCCTAAAGCCCCAACATGATGCGATTTGGAGGCAGGGCCTTTAGCAGGTAATTAAGTCATGAAGGTAGTGCTCTCAGGAATGGGTTTTGTGCCCTTCTTGAGGGAATAATTTAGTGTCCTTATTGAGAAAGCGCACTTCTCTCTTCACCATGTGAAGACCCAACAAGGCCTCTGCAGTCTGCAACCCCAAACCAGGGCTCTCCCCAGAACCTGACCGTGCTGGCACCCTGATCCAGACATCCAGCCTCCAGAACTGTAACAACTGAATGTCTGTTGCGTGCAAGTCACCAGCTCTATGGTACTTTACTAGAGCAGCCTGAACTAAGAGAAGACTTGAGCCCCGCATTTTCACCTGAGTCAGGGGAGCCATCACAGCTTTTGGCAAGGATAAAGCCCTGCGTGGCCACTGGATTTGTCATCTTGAGAAAATGGCTTTACTTCTCTGGACCTTGGGCTCCTCAGTAAAACACAATTAAGTTGCAGAACCAAGATTCTCTTCTTGATCTGTCTGACTCCACTCTCCGCCACAGCAAACATGCTAACATCTGCCTGTCTCAGACGCTGTGTGGGGATGGTGGGAAGTTAATTACTTCCAGATCGTCAACGAAGCTGAACTGGGATTTCAGACAGAGATAGAATGTACGAGGTTTCACCAATTCATATTCAATGTGTTAGTAGCATGCCAAAATATTTAAATTAGACCATCCTAATGCTTTTGGAGACTCTAAAGGTCTTTCTCATTTAATACCTGTTATTATCTCTACCAGGAAGAAACCTGAATTTAATGATCTGTGTCTGTGATAAAGTTTAAATTATCATCATTCTCCTTCTAAGCTGCAAAGCTGTGTGACTAGGCAGGCTCAAAAATTTCTCTCCAAAGAGTTTCCCTTTGCACAGCAGAACTCACCTTGGGCCAGGCCCCAGGAGGCTGGCTTCCTCCATGGTGGGTAAGTCACCCCAGGAGCAGACAGCCTGAGGAGCAAGGGGCTCAGCGGATTCACACAGCCCAGTGCCAGAAAGGCGAGGGCCTTGCGCCTGGAACAGCTGGGTCCGGGTCTTGAACATCACATCACCCGTACCCACTTCTGTCTCTCATCTCTCTCTCCATCTCTGTGTCTCTCTCTCCTGTCTGGGTGGCTTCATCTTCCCAGGCCCTGGGTTAACACTAAACAGGTCAGAATTGTGGCCACAGGTGGTGCTTGTCTTGCCAACTAACAGCTCTGCTGTCAGAAAGAAGAGGTGGTGATCCCCACTAGCTCCAGTTAGAAAAACATGAAGGGAAGATCTTCCTCGTGCAAGCCTAGGTCACAGCCGCTCCCACCCCTATGGCTCTGGCCAGGCAGGAAGAACTGCGATTGGCAGCCCCACAGAACCATATGGGGGGTGTGTGCGGGTGTGTGTGTGCACATGCATGAGTATGGGCAGGGAGTTCTACCCACTAGAACATGGGTGTTCTTCTGGAATGACCCAATAATAAACATCCATTGCACCTGGCCACAAGACCAGACCATAACTGGGTATAACTGCATCCAGCTCATGTAAGTTCTTCAGTAAGCCAAATTTTTAAATTAAAGTGCCCAGTATTTTCTTTTCTCAGTAATTCTGGAAATCTTCTGTTGATAGTTTGTAGAAAAACTGCAGTTTAAGGGAGAAATGATAACCATGTATCATTCTGAAGATACTGCTATGAGTGGATGCCAGAAAGCCCTTAAGTCAAAGAAAAACTGGGGAAGGCATCTTTTCTCATCATCCCAAAAGCGCTCTAGACAGGGTGAAATAAGATAACTGGAGTAGGTGACATCTGCCTACTCTACCCCACCATAGCGCCAGGAAGCCTCGTCTCCTGCCTTTTCTCCTCTCCTCCTTTCCAAAATCTTCATTCCCTCACACTTGAGCTCCATAAAAATTAGGAACAAGGGCTGATTTGACCAAATACCTATCATTTATAGTGAGTATGACTTTAGGTTATCATTCTCTCCTGAAGTAAGTGGCTAAACCCCATGCTAACACCCCATTCTGCAGTAAGAGAATATTATTAAAAACAGCTTTTCCTGATATCTTAGAATTACAATGAAAGCCTCAAAAGTGAAGTCAGTGGATACCAAAAACTTCTTTCTACAGAGAGATGCTAAAGACTCAAGATAGAAGGGAGCAGTGAACTTCCCCAACCCCTCATTTACAAGAAAAGACTCCCAAGAACCCCTTGGCAGGATTAAGGGTGGGCTGACAAGATGAGAGGCATCTCACTCTGTTTGGAGACTTCCGAGTTATAGAGAAGTGTGGACCACCCTGGGTTGCCTCTGGACTGGAAAGTAAAAGAGACACCTAGAACCATGAGAGCCCCACACGGCCCAGCTGTGTAGAAGGCCTAAGTGAAGACAGAAGGGGTCTGCCTGTTATGTGGAGCAGTGCCAAGGCGGGAGCATGGATGGCATTGCCCATAACGGTGAGGTAAGAATGGGCAATCAAGGGAGAAGCTGTTGGTTTGACCAGTAGGTCAAGTGGGCAGAGCACCAAGCTTGTAATTTCCCTGAAGGACTGTGCCCAAGAGAACTGCCTGCCATGGAAAGAAAAGGATGGACTGCTCTTCTAGCACCAGAGTTGAGGGAGATGGAACCAAGAGATCAGCTGGCCAGGGAAGGCATCAATCATGTCAGGGTGGCCCCCGACAAATGCACACTTGGAGAGATCCAGTGTCTGGGCACCTACCATGACAGAGGAAAGCCAGCAGCCAGGAGAGATCTAGAAAGAGCACCAGCTAATGAAATGGCCATTGGCTCCCTTCCTCCACTGCCTCCTTCTCTGACCCTGGAAGAGCGTGAAGCAAAGCAGGGAGAAAAGGCAATACAGGGAGAATGACAAAGTAATGCTCTCTATCCTTTTCACGGCTTCTTCGAGAACCATGAGCGAGACCTGTGTTGTGGGTGACGAAAAGAAAAGCTTTAAACTGGGGGAAATTACAGGCTTTTTTTTTTGGATTGAATGAGATTTCTGTAATGCCTGAAGAAGAAACTGTTCTCCTTTGAATTCATCTATACCTAAGGTTCTAGAACCTGCTCAAGATGTCACCAAGAAGCAGGAAAGGATGAGCTGACCAAAAGAGTTGAAAGCAGTGGCAGGAGAGACGTAAGGCAAGTTCCAGCTTATGCCCCACCAAGGTCGCACAGGTCAATAAAGTGATGAGGCTGCATGGACACCTTCCATTATGCAAGGAAAGGCTTTCTTTTGATAAAGGAATTTTTTTTTTGAGATGGAGTTTCCCTCTTGTTGCCCAGGCTGGAGTGTAATGGTGTGATCTCAGCTCACTGCAACATTTGCCTCCTGGGTTCAAGCAATTCTCCTGCCTCAGCCTCCCAAGTAGCTGGGATTACAGGTGCGAGCCAACACGCCCAGCTAATTTTTTGTATTTTTAGTAGAAACGGAGTTTAACCATGTTAGCTAGGCTGGTCTCGAACTCCTGACCTCAGGTGATCCTCTGGCCTCAGCCTCCCAAAGTGCTGAGATTACAGACACGAGCCACCGCACCCGGCCCATGTGAAAAACGAAGTGAGCGACAGGGAGAAGCACTGCTTACAAAACAAAAAGTGCGAACAATGACTTCCAACAACCTGGCACTAGAGAACTCCAGCTGGGAACTGCTGGCCCTTGAGGTAGACCTCGCAGGAGGAGGAAGTTCTGGAAAGGTGGAGGAGGAAGTCAAAGCTATTCCAGGTATGGACAACAACATGAGCAGAGTCACAGAGACCAGTCCAGATGAGGATGAATGACCTGGTTTTAACAGTCATGGCTCCATGGGGAGTTCTTGTCAGTGTTAAAACCAAAAATACAGTGTGGAATCCACATATGATATGTTTAAATCTAATCTTAAAGATTTGGATTTTATTCTTTAAATAAAACCATGAGAGGCTTTTGAGCAACAGACTGTGTAAAGGTATCTGTGCTTTGGGAAAATAACTCTGGTGACAGGTATACCATCCAGAATAGTGACAGTAGAAGGAAGCCAGATGCACTCAGATTGATCAAGAAGTGAATACGATGTGGATACTGAGAGATGAAATCGTGGTTGTGGTTCCGGAAATGGAAAAAGTAAGACTGAGTAAGCAGATAGAGGTGACGTAGACAGGACTGACCGCAGCACTCCTCATGGACGGGTCTCTCTGAATACATGACTGTGGTTTGAATATTTTCCTACAGGACTTCCAAAGAAATTCCATCCTTTCCTAGGAAAAAACCTAGAAACCCCAAAAAGCCAGCTATGCTCTATAGATGCCCAAAGCTCAGCCCAGCTAATGAAGAGTGAACCTATACCTGGTGATGAGGGTTTTGCAAATCAGGGCCACTCATTCCTCCGGGGTGTGGGGTCCCCTCTGCTGCCTGGCAGGGCAATGGCAGACACAGATCTGCCTCCTTCCCCAAGCCCCCAGCAGAGCCGGAAAGGATCTCTGTTCCAGCACTCACCAGGTAGACAGCAGAGACTGCCGCATCTTATTACTCTGCCCATTTGGTTCAGCATGACCTTTTCTTACTTCTACAATCGCAGGCAGAAAAGAGAAACAGCCAAAATGAATGTTACTGTGTTAAGTTTTCCCACCTGGAGAAAAAACCCTGTGACTACCACAGCCAGAAAAGAGCACGATCTCACAAGCTGTCAGCCTTCATTTCCCTTTCACACCCAGTTAAACTCCCCCACAGATGTCCTTATCCGGGCTGGGGAAGTTTCCTGCATAGTCTTCAAAAATAATGCTTCATGCAGTGCCATGCTCCAAAGCATGATTTTTATCAACCTGTGTTTAGGGATGACTGTCAGTTACCTTTACAAAGGCTTGCTATGAGTTGTGGCAGTTAGATCAAATTGGATACAGAAGCCCAGACATTCTGAAGAGGAGAAAAATCTATACAAATAAATGCAATTTCTACATAAAATATGCTTTTACCTAATTGAAAAGTCATTATCAATTAGCCAAATACAACTTTAATCAAACATGAATGAGTGAGGAATTCTCTATTTAAAAGAACACAGGTTGGCATTTGAAAACCCTCATGTCTCATGCCATTAGCCTTGAAAACCTTTTGCCAGGTAACTGAGGTGTGAGTTTTAATTCCCAGTATCAAACCAAGAATAAAATTATTTTAATTATGGTCAAGTGGGTAAGGAACATTGACGGTCTAACTGCTGAGCTGTAATTCTGTATTCTATCCCCAGGAGACACACACCTGAGCCAAGTGCTTCAATAACTCATTAAAGCCCTTCCCTGTGCATCAATTATCAAATCATGTGCCTTGATTACTTAAGGAAAGTTACCCTTGCAAAAAAAGACTTTTTGCCAGTCTTCAAAACACAGAACCTCTAACCTACATTATACGATTTTCATTAAAATGATACAAAATTGTGCAATAGCTCTCAGTTGTCTATGTGCCAAAAGAAATGGGCAAAATGATATCAGGGGCCATAGCTTGACCAACTTTATACAAAATTATGAGGTAGATGGGTTTGGGGTTTTTACCTGCCTAATTCTGGGTTTTCCAATAGTGCGTCATAAAGAATTGTTTCCATTTTCTTTAAACATCAAAATATTTGTCATCCAGGATTAGATCGTATCACCTTCATATTCCTATGATGCCAAACTCCACCCCTTGAATATACGATACATAGCAGATCATCAGTCAACTCTTTCTTCCATAGGTCATTTGTGACTTTGATAATCTATACTTACTGTTGTATTTATACTGTTTTACCCAAAAATACCAGTGGAAAAAATATATGAAAGAAAGTATAAAGCAGTGAACAAATGCATAAATAAGAGTCTATAAATAGAAACTAAAAATAAGATACTCTCAAAGTTTATTTCCTTACATACATAGAGAAGGCATACCATGGTTGGCGTGGTGGCTTACATCTGTAATCCCAGCATTTTGGGAGGCTGAGGCAGGCAGATCACGAGGTCAGGAGATTGAGACCATCCTAGCCAAGATGATGAAACCCTGTCTCTACTAAAAATACAAAAATTAGCTGGGTGTGGTGGCACACGCCTGTAGTTCCAGCTACTCAGGAGGCTGAGGCAGGAGAATCGCTTGAACCTGAAAGGCGAAGGTTGCAGTAAGCTGAGATCACACCGCTGCACTCCAGCCTGGCAACAGAGCGAGACTTCGTCAAAAAAAAAAAAAATAGATAAATAGATGAGTAAATAAATAGCTAGAGAAGGCATTCCATAAATATTTGTTGAGTGGTAAATCAACAAAAGATTAGAAGAGAATAAGAGGGGAAAATCTTACATTTTCAACTTGGTGGCCAAAGATTTTGCCCTTACTGCCAATAAAAAGGAGTAATATTCAATGTGAAATTTAACTTTTCTTTCTGTGATGATCCGCCTACCTATGATAAAAGCAATTCTAAACAGAAAATCACTGGGTTTATGACAGCCAGAAAAATATAGATGAGAAAAGGACAATTCGCTGATCCCATAATCAATCCTGAATAGCTAAAAACTACCTTCACGGAGTTTACTAACTCATAATAATAAAAAGCAATGAGTATATTTATCCTCTGTAATTATTTCCATTACCAACACTCTTCTTGATACTGCGGTTTTAGGATCAATATTAACACTAGAATTGAGCACAAGGGTAATGTATCTCAGTGTACCTGTTTTTTTATTATTATTTCTGTACCTGCTATGGAAAAGGATGCCTCCAAAATAGGAACTCAATGTAGTGGATATTTGTCAGTGTTTGCTTGCATAGCATGGAAACATGATTTCTATGTTTGGAAATCTAAGGCTAGGGAAGTGGGGGCAGGTGAAAGATGAAGGGCACAGACCTGAGTTCTGCCTCCTCTTCTCCCACCTCCCACCTCCACGCTGCGCTTGTGATCCAGTAATTGTGAAGGTGATCAGGGATTTTGAATCTTGAAAGAATGGTGTATGGGCAGAGGTAGACAAAGACTATTCACTGTAGCAGCAGCACTGGGGGTGGAGTCAAGAGCCCAGAGACTTGGCAGGAAGTGTCTGGTGGGTGGAGTCCAGGCATGCAGTGTGTCCACCAGGATGTCCCAGGGCCTAGGCTGTCCTGCCACACCGTTCTTGTGGGGGTGGCAGAGGAGTCTTGGCCATGACTGCCGTCTCTTCTTTCCCACCTGTTTTCCACACATGGACAATTCTGTGAGCCACCTGTGGTCCTTGTAACAGATTCCTTCTCTGTTTAAGTTAGACAGAGTGGCTTTCTTTTGTTTTGCAACCAAAGAAGTCCCTGCTTTGTAGGAGAATAAAATGCAATTTTTAAAAGCATAATTTTCTAGGAAATGAAGTAGGTGCAAATTCCAAAATTAGACTCAAGAGTTTAAAAATGGCTTGCTTTTCCCATCTCTCACCCCTCCCTACTTACAGTAACTTCCTCTGATGTATATAAATAACTCATATAGGCGCCAAACACTCCACTAGACAGCCTGTTTACCCTTTGAAAAATACTTTTTGCCTAATTATAATAAAAAGTGGACTTAAATTTGGTATTTAGGGAAATTTGGAGGTAATCAGGTTAACCCATCACCAGAAGGCATAAATCAATGTAGGGGAGGAGAGGAGAATGCCAAATTAGATTATCCAACTAGAGAATCTGTCAATAAATGGAGGGAAAGTGAAGTAATTTGAAGTTTGTTTTATTTTACAGGCTGTAAAAAGACCAACTGGCTTTTTAGTTTAGAGGTAGTCATTGCAGGTTGTCATAACAGCCAGAGAGCAGAGAGTTCATAATAAAGGGACTATTACAGACATAAGGTTATATTTTGCTTCAGCAAAAAGGTGACAAGGCACAGGGGTGAATGTCTGCAACCCACACCCTTTGGGAGGGGACCCAAGGTTGCAAGTCTGAGCCGAAACCCAATATGAGTGTAGCACAATCACCGAAGGCTCCCAGAGTGGTTATGCCTGATATTTCATAGAGGATGTAAATATTGAAGACTGAGAGACTACCTGAAGTTGCTAATCCAGTTCTCAGACAATATTAAATTTATGTAATGACAGTTACAGCATCAAATCCTCAGATAGTATGCCTACAGTATCTTAGTATCACTATGACCTTCTGCAAGGAACCTAATTCAAATAAAAATTCCCTTACGTTCTTAACAGTCTTGATTAAACTGTGAGCCATTATAAAGTCATGGCCACATAGAGGTGTGAAGATAGTTAAAAGTGAGTGTGAGCATGTGTAATATCTGAGGTATTATCTAAAATTGTTTTTCTGAAAACCTGCTTGAGTCCAAGTTCTTAAGATGCCATGGTCAGATAGATTTTAATCATTAGTAAAGGTCTTTCTGGGGTACAGAAGTGATATATCTTCAGTCCTCACGAGATGAGTTAAGTAAAAGTTCTAGCATGCTTAGCTAGTCCTAAAAATAAAATACCTGTTTGGAAATGTTGAATAACCTTTGAGGCAAAGAGAGTTTGGTCTAAAACTTAAAACTTCTATCCAGAGAAATATTATCTTTTCCTGTTTTGCAAACAGGAAGGATCTTGACAAGTGGCACAAGATCCCTTTGAATGAGACCTGAAAAGCAAAGATTCCTTTTTTGTGAACATATGCAATTTTTTAAGATTTTTAACAAAAAAAAATACATAATGTTGACAGTCAAATTTCTGAAGACTAGTTGTCTTACCCTATAGAAGTATGATGTTAACTCAAGTTTCAGAACTAGAGGCAAATGCTTCAAATATTTTCAAATTTTTAAATATTTTTTGCGCTAAAATAAACACATCTACAATAAGTGAGCTGCACAAAAAACAGGAACCCTGTAAAATAAATCTGAAAGCATCCACAAACGTTCCTGTTTGTTTTTTTTTTCTATACTGCCCAATTTCTAAAGATAGGAAAGTATGGTTAATGATGTATTTTATCTCAAAATGTTAAGACACTAGAACTGTTATAATGTTAAGGCACTTCATAACTCCTAATCAGATGGTCATCATATAGAGAGTCTGTAAACACTGAATTTAAATTCTACTTCAAAATTAGTTTCAAATTCATCAGTGGAATCCACTGGAGGCCCTTATTCTCAGTCTCAAGATTTCTTCACACTCCTCTTTCCCTTACTCCAACTGCTGTGCCCTGAACAGCAGTTCTCATATTTGCAGGATAAGCAAATCTGGATGATTCTTCCTGTGATTGCCAATCCTTTCTCTGAAAATTTCATTATGACCACCATCCTGCTCACCATTCATCCATTCATTTGTTGACTCACACACCAACATTTACTGAACAGCTAATGTACAATGTCCACCATTTTAGATACTTGGGAGGCAAAGATAAATGAAAGCACAACATCTGCCTTCTAGAAGCTTAGAGTTCATTGTGCAGAAGCACCATGTATACAGAAATGCGGATGACACCGAATGTATAGATGTTTTGAAACAGCACAAATATAACTGGCTCAGTGCCTGGCAAATAACTATTCCTGTGAAAGACAAAGATGTGTGCTATTCAGACTCCTCTTCAATCAGGACTTGCTACCCCAGCTGCTGGGAGGCTGTAAGTGGATATTCATCAGCTGACTGCCCTTCAGGGATTGTCTCAACACTGTTGCTCAAGACATACTCTCTCCAGGTCAATCCAAGTCCAAAGACTGATTAAAGGCATGAGCATTTGTGCCCAACACAATGCTCCCTCTGGGGCCAGCGGTCCTTCAGGTATGCATGCTTCTCAATTCTCTGCCTGCTCAATCCTGCGTCCTCCCCCATTCCTCTTCTATAGGTCTTCATTCCTAGGATACTTCCTAAAGAAACATGCTGCCACATCTGCTTCCAGGGAAACCCAACCAGCAACATTTCTTAAATAAGTTTTTAAAATAAACTCTGCCCTTAGCCTACTTGCATTTCCATGAAGCCTCAGAAATATGCTACTGGCAATGGCTGCATTAAGAATGTTGATAATGGTAATGATAATAATAATAGAATGGCAAAGATCGACATAGGATTTACCCTGTGTCAGGCACTATTTCAAGTGTTCCATGCATATCAGCTCATTTAACCCTTGCAACAACTCTACAGATCAATACTATTTTTAATTCCTTTCAACTGATAAGAGAATAAGACAAATATCCAGCTCAAAGTCATGCAGCTACTAATTGGCTCCCAGCCAGACCCAAAGTGTGATCCCTTAACTACTGTGTTAGTCCATTTTCACACTGCCATAAAGAAATACCTGACCCTGGGTAATTTATAAAAGAAAGAAGTTTGATTGACTCACTGTTCCACATGGCTAGGGAGGCCTCAGGAAACTTAGAATTATGGCGGAAGAGGAAGAAGCCACATCTTACATGGTGGCTGGAGAGAGAGAGAATGTGTGAGTGCACAGGAAAAACTACCATGTATAAAACCATCAGATCTCATAACAATTCACTCACTATCACAAGAACAGCATGGGGGAAATCACCCCCATAATCCAATCACTTCCCTCCCTCTATATGCGGAGATTACAATCCCACATGAGATTTGGATGGCGACACAAAGCCTAACCATATCAACCACTCTCTTATGCCATGTATCTTACTCACTAGTGTCCCAAAAAATGTCATACCATCATTAGTACCCATCGTGGAATTACACACATTCGAAGGTCTTTTAGATAATGACAGCTGCCATTCCCTGAGCCTGTAGCACATGCTGGCACTGTTGTGAGTCCTTATAATTTTGATTTATGGTTATGACATCCTTGTGAATTAGGCCAGGCTTGGTTATTCCCATTTCACCAATAGGAAAACAGGCTCAGCCAGGAGCGGTGGCTCATGCTTCTAATCCAAGCACTTTGAGAGGCAGAGGCGGGTGGAACATCTGAGTTCAGGAGTTCAAGACCAGCCTGCGCAACATGGTGGAACCCCATCTACACTAAAAATACAAAAAAATTAGCCAGGTGTGGTAGTGGGTGCCTATAATCCCAGCTACTCAGGACGCTGAGGCAGGAGAATCACTTGAACCCAGGAGGCAGATGTTGCAGTGAGCCAAGATTGTGCCATTGCACTCCAGCCTGGGTGACAAGAGCAAAACTCTCCATCTCAAAAAACAAAAAGAAAGAAAAGAAAACAGGCTTACAAGGCTGATGTGACTTACCCTAAGAGTTCACAAGTAGCAGAGATGTCCTCAAATCTAGCATTTCTGTCTCTAAAACAAAGTATGTTGCAGTTATCCAGATTTATTTAAACTGTGCTTAATCTGTGAATTATAAACTATACTTAACTTAAAATGGCTTAAAGAATTCACCATTTTGCCAGGCGCAGTGTCTCACGCCTGCAATCCCAGCACTTTGGGAGGATTATGTGAGTCGATCACGACGTCAGGAGTTCAAGACCAGCCTGGCCAAGATGGTGAAACCCTGACTCTACTAAAAGTACAAAAATTAACGGGGCATGGTGGGGGACACCTGTAATCCCAGCTACTTGGGAGACCAATGTAGAGAATCGCTTGAACCCAGGAGGCAGAGGTTACAGTGAGCCAAGGTCGCACCACTGCACTCCAGCTTGGGCAACAGAGTGAGACTCTGTCTCCAAAAAGAAAAAAAAAGAATTCATCATTTTTAGGATCCATCATTTTAAATTGTGCCACCTTAGCCACTCTCTAAACACATCAGAAATGTAGAAGACAGAATATGGCCCTCTGTCCATTAACACTGCTGTAGCTATAATCTGGAACTTTCTTTTATTATTACTTAAACAGAATTATTCTCTGTATTCTGTGAAGGACTCCCTGAAGGTCTACTAGAGTTTTTGCTCAAATAAAGAGGAGTCAAATTCTTTAGTTTAAGCCCAAATGTTATGAATACACCACATTTCATGTTTGATTATGTATTTTACGTTTTAGGGCATTACTGCAAATGGTAGGAAATCCAAGTTCATAAGATGTAATAATATGATGTTATATCTGTGCTTTGAAGATCATTTTAATTTTGAAAAGCCCACCAAGGCCTATGGTCTGTGAGTAATTGATTAAATTCAGCAAGGAGAAGTCATTCCTCTAGGTAAGATAAAGAATTGGGGAGCTAAGGGAAAGGGGGAAAGTAAGAGGCTTTCTCTTATGTCACTTTTTTTTATGGTAGTGAAATTACATGAATTTTTCACCTTGGGAAATACAGGGTTATAAATTTATCCTGACCAAAACAGGACCCCTGAACAGTTTTACTATAACCAAAGTGAGCCGTGAGGGAAGAGTGACTCCAACACACAGTGCACAATGCCAGCTTTTGGTAACAGGAACAAATGGACAGAGAATAACGACTTCTGCAAGGCTTGCCCCTTGGTGGGGGAAATGCGCTCACTCTTTGTCTCTATTATGTTCTGCCTGACAATTGTTCCCAGCAGTGAAAGGCAAGCTCGCCCTCTGGGAATGGGTTCAAATATAAATGACTAAGAGCCTTGTCAAAGGTCCTCTGTAGCTGACACCCCCCCATCCAGCCCCCATCCACTCAAGGGCACTTCATTTTCACTCTATTACTTTTTTCCCTCCAAGGGCAGATTAAGGTTCAGGAAAAAATGCCATTATAAATGGAGGTTCCTGATTAGAGGTCAAAATGTCTGCCCTATCTCACCTCCCCCTCGCTTTACTTCCGTTCTGCCTCTCTCCAGCGTTACCCTTTTCTGCAATTGCAGAATGCCAGCCCCCGGTTTTGGTATTTGAGAGTGGCTTGGGTAATGGCTGCTGTAAGACCTCTCATGAACAACCCCTAATGAACATGCATAGGCCCCGGAAAGCGTTGCTTCAGTATCCATTTACTGTGCTCTCAGCACGACAGCTGACAGCCTCCTGCGCCCAGGGAAAGAAAGGCCATGGCTTCTTAGAGCCGCAGTTTACTTTTCCTTCCTTGGAAAGGTTCACCCATGCAACACACTTTTCCCTGCTCTGGTGTTCTGAAAATATCAGTCATTTGGCTTTCTCGGGAGAGTTAAAACAAAGAAATCATAATGGCAGGAGCCTTGCTTTTCCAAAACTCTAAAATAACAACAATTATGGAATGCATCAGAAAAGAAATGACACATCTCCTGGAAGTTACCTCTCAGGACACAATTCAACAGCCATTTAAAAATAATGGTCAAGCCAGGCATGGTGGTTCACACCTGTAATCTTAGCACTTTAGGAAGCCGAGGCAAGCGGATTGCTTGAGGTTAGGAGTTCAAGACCAGCCTAGGGAACACAGTGAGACCCCTGTCTTTACTAAAAACACAAAAATTAGCCAGCCGTTGTGGTGTATGCCTGTTATTCCAGCTACTTGGAAGGCTGAGGGAGGAGAATCGCTCGAACCCAGAAGGGGACTGTTTCGGTGAGCTGAGATCCTGCCACTGCACTCCAGCTTGGGCGACAAAGTGAAACTGTCTCGAAAAATATAAATAAATAAATAAAAATAATGGTCGACAGCTTGAATTGGGAGGGACATATATAGAAAAAAAATAACTTATTCCACAAAATAAGGTTTTGGTTCATACTGGGTACACTGAGCCATGTTCAACATGCTTTCTGCCAGAGAGAGTGATGTTTTCCATGGTGAAAAGGTCTGGGAAAGGCTCTGGCTCAACTACGCGTTGCTACAGCTGACCTTCAAAATCTCAAAATCTTTTCACCTCTGCTATCTTTCTTGATTCTCACAACAACTTTGTGAAGTTGGTGGCCACTGTTAATATTTTTATTTCACAGAGAAAAAACCGTGATGCTCAGAGACTCCCAGTTATTATTGCTCAGGCATCGACAGCTGGAGAGTGGCAGAGCTCAAGCTCAAACTCAAATCTTTTGCTTCCAAAACTAATGAGTTTTTCATTTCTTACACTGGACTTTAGTGGCATGGAAAATTCTCAGAGGGTTTCAAGTTAAAATTAATTTTTCTTTCATTATGTTAAATCCGCTTCCTTATAATGTCTAAACTGAGGAGGTCTCTTTTCTTTGGCAGGCAAAATGGTGACCACGTGGGTGTCAGTGTGTTAGAATTAGCATTCTTTTAAATGAGAAGTTGACCTACCAAACACGATTTTAGTTAAAAAGGTGCCCAGTGTGACAGTGTTCTCAGGGTAGATGCCACAGGTCAATTATGCAAGCATTGTATAAGCAGCTCATTATTGCCAGTTTCTAATTAGATTCATCAGGGACTTATTAACCTCTGGAAAAAGTTACTAGTTTTGCACAGAAGCAAAATGAAAAAAATAATGTCTTCACTCACGCAAAGTAAAATATGAAGGAAAGATATAAAAATAAGATTCACCTTATTCACATGCAAATGAGAATCAATTGTTTTAGAAATTCATATTTCCTGGGCCTCAGAGACATTAATCCAATAGATCCCAGGTAGATTCCAGAAACATAGCATTTTGTGCACTACTCTTACATAGGTAGCTCCCCAACCACACTTGGAAATGTACTGGACAGTGGGTTGGAGGACATGGGGAGGAAGGTTTCCTGATGGGGAGGAAGTGGGTTTCCTGATGGGGAGGAAGTGCGTTTCCTGATGGGGAGGAAGTAGGTTTCCTGATGGGGGGGGAAGTGGGTTTCCTGATGAGGAGGAAGTGTGTTTCCTGATGGGAAGGAAGTGGGTTTCCTGGTTTCCTGATGGGGAGGAAGTGGGTTTCCTAATGGGGAGGAAGCGGGTTTCCTGATGAGGAGGAAGCAAGTTTCCTTATGGGGAGAAATTGGGTTTCCTGATAAAAGCTGCAATTTAGATTTTGCAAAATGAGACAAAGTTGCCCCTCTTGATACCGGCTTTGAATGAGAGTATTGTTAGCTGTAATATATAATTAGCCTTCAAAAATCATTGAGACTAATAATAACTTAGTGAATAATAATTTGACTAGTTTTCAGTTTGAAGTCTCTTCATTGCCTCTTACTGTTTGTAGCTAGAATAAAACCTCATTAATAAAGAAATTAAGTGAACTGAAGTGAACCCCTGAACTATTTTTAAGTGATTTGTGGAAAAAAAAAAAAACACCTTTTTTAACTGGCAAATCAGCAAAGGGATTTTTTATGTTAATTCTCAGTACGGGTGAGGCAGGTAAGTCCCTAATGACCTGTAGGAATACAAATTTATGTAAAGTTTAAATTGTTCTGGAAAGTAATTTGGAAATTTGTACTAAAAGTTTTCCAAATAGTCATAACCTTTGGTTCATAAATATAAGTTCTATCCTAATGAAAAAATGTGCATGAAGATTTATATACAATTATGTTTATAGCACTGAAATTTTTACAACAATCTAAATGTCCACAATAGGAAGATAGATAGGCAAATTGTGATACATTTCTATCAAGCATGTCAAGTTACAAATTATCAAATGTATCTTGTGTCCTTCTCAACTGAGCCCTGGCCCCAGTAGGGAAGAGCATGTGTTCCTGACATCCCCAGTTGGAATTTGGAATGCATTTTCCTGAAGAAAATAGTGCTATAAATAGTCAATGTGTTTGCAGGCCAACTACCAGAAGCCTATTTAACACAAACCTTAAAACTTTAAGAGGGACGTGAACCTTAGAAAACATAATAGTGCTATTTCAACATCAAATCCAAAAGTATTGTAATTATTACATGAAAAAATACATTTTCCCTGCTAAACAACTGACTTCTAAACTGGCATCAGGAACATAATCATCTCATTATCTGTCTTCTGTATACATACACAGAACATAACCATATGCCCTTTGAATAATTTCCAAGATAAATTCTCTGAATCTGAAACCCACAAAAGAATTAGAACAACTGTCAATTTAACCCCTAAATAGTATTATTCAACAATAATACCAATAGATTTTTCTGTAGTATGACAAAGAAAAATGAGGTTATCCTGTAAAGTGGATTTCAGTTTGTTGTTTTAATTAAGTCATCATGTGGAATTACCAGTCTGGAAGCGTGAGTGGACCTCAGCAATGAACCTTTCATTTATGAAGAATGAGTTAAAATCATTACTATCATTATTGCTAATTTACAGATCAATACCACAATAATGTATTTGTCTACAATAATGCCATCTACACTACAGGCATTATTGATGAAAAGGAAATTTTAAATCTTAATATGTCTGATAAATTTAATCTCAAATATAATTCTGACTACATGAATTTTAGAAGTTTTATACTGTGTTTATAACATTACCTGAGAGTAGTTTTATTCTGTCCTACACTATATTAAATTTTTTTTTGTTTCTTTCTCTCTTCCTCTCTCTCTCTTTCTCTCTCTTCCTCTCCCTCTCCCTTTCTCTCTCTGCATTGCTCCTGACTTAGGTTTATGAGGACTACACACTGAAAACTTGTGCATGGATATAAGTCACAATCACCTTTTTAATCATTGGCACGGGAAGGCAATAACAAAGGGGTTACATTTTCTTTTGCTTGCAGCTTTAAAGCAGCCGCTTCACCTATGGCAACCATGAACCAACCTTTGTTTCAGAGGTTTGCAACTTCAGGGGTAAATGTAATGCTGCATCTCCCTTGAGGAATTAATTTAACTCCATCATGCTTATTTGAGTTCTTACCAACTATCTTGGCCTCAAAGCTATTTTTTCCCTTTCTTACTCCTCTTTGGATCTAGCAATACATTCTATTCCATTACAGAGCCCTCTTTTTAAAATTCATTTTTTCATATTTCTTCCACTCAGATAGACATAGTTAAGACACGTGCACACACAAGAAAGTTTTTACTGATCTGTTTTTTGTAAACAAGATGAATTTTCTTCGTGTTTGTGTGTATATGTATCTATATATTTATTATTGTTATTTTATTCTAAGTAATCCCCTTGCTGAAACATTTAATCCTACTTTTTCTGTTTAAGTTACTCTATTATTTCCAAAGGTTGTAATGGATGAATTTATTCAACAAATATTCGATGTGTCCCTGTATGGGCCAGGCACTGTCCTAAGTATTAGAAATTGGGTGAGTGAATGAGACATTCTCCACCCTCATTAAGTTTTCAGTCCAACAAAGAAGATGAACATTCATGTAATCTTCACATAAGTATCTTTTTATACTCCCTCACTTTTTTAAGAGTATAAGGACATCTATGTAAATCCAGTTCCAAACTTACAAGACACGAGGGATCCCTAAACTTCCAGAGAGAGTGTACAACTGGGGGTCTTAAAATTGGGTTTTCACATTTTCCAGCCTTCTTCCTCTACTGACCATTAAAGTGTGACAGCTACTCAACACTCAGTCTGAAAGGCCCTCTATCTACTGATACCTCACTCTCCCCATCGGCAATTGTATTATGCACATCTAGTAACTTTAATCATTATGTATACAAATGTGAAGGTGACACCCATGTGGACTAAATGTCTTAGTTGACATTTTTTTGTGAACTAGATTTCTTTGGATTGGATTGACATATCCTACTGCTGACTTGGCTTCTTCTCTTGGGATATCTTCAAATCATCTCAAAAGTTGTGACCTATATCTGGTGTACATGACCCTGAAAACCTGCTCCTCTTCCAAAAAAAATATACCACTTCACTGAAGCTTTTTGGATCTGAACTTAAATGTCACTTCCCCAGGGTAGACTTATCTAAGCATCCTTCCTGCCATTACCTTCCTTTATAACACCCCATGTTTCCCTTTCATTGTCCTGCATTTACTACAAGTAATAATTCTATACTCATGTGAATATTCATGTAATTAACATAATATATTAATATATAAATATTTTTAGAAGGCTTTATCATAGAGCTACTGTTATAGCTTCAATATTTCTTAGAATAGACACTTAAGAAAAATATTAGCTGGATGAATGAATAGAAAGGGGAAACATCTCAGTTACCTGGATTCAAACACTGCTGGGAAAAGAGAAGCAGTTGCTGGTTTCTTCAGCTCCCTGAGCAAGTTTAGGAGCTCATATTGAGACAACAAGAAGTCTAGCACAGCCAAGAGAGGTTACAGGATAGCTGGAGAGGATGACACTATCTAATGCACATTTTAAGGGTTATATTTAAGGTTCTTCAACCTTGTCCTCCAAAAGATAGTATAACTCATTCTGAGAATTTCTTTGGACTGCAAGGCAAAAGTTACTGGAGATGATAGGGAGTCAAGGTTCTTCTCCAGCTGCCAATAGAGATGCGTTAGAACTTCTTGGACATGGTTTGCCACTCCAGCAGAAGCTACTGGAAGATTGAGAGCAGTTACCATCTAACAGGAGCAGCCACCGACATTTCTTTTCAACAAGCACCACAGAGAGTAGCTGCCAGTGAGAACCTTCATCATTAGAATATAGTCACCAAAAGTCTGCTTCAGAAGCCACAGCTGAGGGAAGCCACCACCAAGAAATACTGCTGGGTGCCATCCCCATCCCCTGAAAGCAATTGAAAAGATGAACTGTTGGCAAGTTGGACATGAGGAACCACCAAGATTTCAGCCCTCTCTCCTATCTTAGTTTAATGTTATTTTACTATTGACCTGTAGGACAAGATAGATTTCAGTTCTTTCAGTATAATCCTCTTTTTCTAAAAAGAAGACAGTTTTTCAAAAAGATTGAGAGCCAAAATAGCTGAAGAAGGGCTCACATTAATTCTCGGAATATTGAACAAGAAATTAGCTCATAGAATCCCAATTGAAGGTGCACCTCAGCAAATAATGAAAGAAAAATTTTTTTAAAGTCTCATTCAAAATAAGGGGGAAATAATTAAATGGACTCTGAGCATTAGTTCTGTAAATGTAAGACTGACTTATTCACCGTTTTAGCCCGAGAGTTCTTAGAATAGGCTCTCAAAAAATGTAGAATGAACAAATGGATGAATGGAGAATAGATGGATGAATGAGCAAAGAGATGGTATCCATTTACCTTAAGATACATTAAGTAAGAATAAAAGATATGACTTAAGTAGACACAAATAAAGTGCATGAATTGAACAAGCCAGATATAGTGTACGATGTGATAATTATTCCACCCAAATAAAAGATATTTTCTATTTTTCTACATTTCTAAGGTTTTGCATAATAAAACAATAATTTATCTTGTTTTTAATCTACATGCAAAACCTAGAGGTGAATCACAGAGAGATTGTCAAACTGTTTGATTTGTCAGGCTGACAAGGAATCATTGAAAAAATTCTTTAAGAAAAACAGATTAGGTACAGCACAAGAGTATGTATTAGGATATGGCAAGGGAGAAGGAAACCATATGCTCACTCAGGTTGTCGAGAATCTTTAACGCTTGGCGAAAATGTCACTTAATTTCTTGCTGGAAAGGTGTTCTCTGCCAAAATGTTTCCTCTTCGTATTATGTGAGAGCATCTTTTGGAAGGGAAGCTGTGGATTAATCTTACTTGATCTGGTGTATTTGTGTTTGGGAGTTTTTTAGATAAAAAGAGGCAGCATTGAAATCCTAGAATATGAAGAGAATAAGAGCCAGGAGCTGTCTACAGGACAGAGAGCATTGGACAGAGACAAACCTGGCCCTGATAGCCCTCACATAACCTTACTGTGAGTGTCTTTAGCATCTTAGGTAGGACAAGGAATATTTAATATTATTGGTCTTTCAGTATTATCTTCAAGAAGAGAAAAATAACCATTGGTCACAAGGAAATATGATTGAATTGGAGGTTCAGAAACTTTGTTAGACTCAAGTTGAAATAGAAATCGTGTATAGAACCAGTCTATAGAGCAGGATAACTATGGATTACACTTAACAAAAGAGTCTAGAATATATACGGTAATAACTTTTCTTTAAAATCTGAAAGCAGGCCAGGCACAGTGGCTCACTCTCGTAATCCCAACACTTTGGGAGGCCGAGGCAAGGTGAGCAAATCACCTGAGTTCGGGAGTTCAAGACTAGCCTGACCAACATGAAGAAAACCTGTCTCTATTAAAAATACAAAATTAGCTGGGCATGGTGATGCATACTTATAATCCCACCTACTCAGGAGGCTGAGACAGGAGAATTGCTTGAACCCCAGGAGGTGGAGGTTGTGGTGAGCTAGGATTGTGCCATTGCACTCCAGCCCGGGCAACAAAAGCAAAACTCAGTCTCAAAAGAAAAAAAAATCCTAAAGCATATATGTATAGATAGAAGGAAACAAACTGTTTTTTCTTCTACATTCACACTCAACACAAAATATTTCACCTCTGGGTCAATAAACTATGTGGAAATTTATCCCCACCAACCACCAATTCTCCAGTAGACACCAGATGGGTGTCCTGTGATTTTACTTATTCTGACACTAGCTACCTGGAGATAGCACCAGATCCCACAAGCGAAAAGCTTAGTCCCAAAGACTGTCTCCCACTTCAGACACAAAACACGAGTCTCATGTTGTAACCTATACTTCCTACTAACCAGCAATAAGTTGAGAATTCTCATGACCCCCTTTATGGGTTCCATTACTTTGCTAGTACAGCTCATAGAACTCAGGGAAACACTTTCCCTATGTTTACTCATTTATTATAAAGGATATTATAAAATATATTATAAAGGATACAGCTGAACAGCCAGATAAAAAGGTGTATAGAACAGGGGACAGGGGAAGGGGCAGGGAGCTTCCCTGTCCTCAGGTACACCGTCTGCTAAGAACCACATGTTCAGCGATTCAGAAGCTCTCTGAAACCACATAGTTCAGGAATGTTTATGGCAGTTTCATCACATAGGCATGTTTCATTATTAAGTCAATTTCCAGCCCGTCTTCTCTCTCCAGAGAATGGGGGTGGAGCTGAGTTTTAAGTTTCAAGCTTCTAATCATGCCTCAGTCTTTCTGGTGACCAGCCCTCATTTAAGTGTTGCCCCTTGGAACAAAAGAAAAGAATCTGCTATCACTCAGGAAATACCAAAGGATTTAGAAGCTGTGTGTCAGATGCTCCTGTTCCTCAGGAAATTACAAAGGTCTTAGATGCTCTGTGTCAGAACCTGGGATCAAAGACCAAATATTAGAACCTATGATTCTCCTAGCACCCCTATGGCTCAGGAAATTACGAGGGTTTTAGAAGCTTTGTGCCAAAAATCAGGGGCAGATATATATAAATATATAATTTCTTATTATTTCAGGACATATGACTTAGTGTCACAACTACTCACAAATAAAGATGTGTGCTTCAGTTAATGAACTAAAATCAAGAACCTTCTTTAAGGCTAAGATCACATATTTATTATAATTTAGACAGGTATGGCCACAAGGCATGCTGTTTCTATAGCAATGGGATAGTTGAGAATGCACAGAAGGTAAAAAGAAGTTGGGCAGTGACTTCATTATAGGATCAGTCACAAGCTGGAGACAAAGAAACCCAGTTTAGTTTCCAAAAGGGCAAAGCACATTCTGGTTTGATTCACCCACATTGGCATCCAAAGGGACCCAACTTGTCAAGGGTAGGGAGAGAGTGCTGGATCACAGCGTGAGTTCTAAGTACCCCCAATATTTAAAGTGTTCATACAGTGTTCAAATGAGATGATTCTGGGTGCTCTGCCTGATTAGCCCAAGACAGCCAGCTGGTGGTACAGAGGCAAAGAGGGTTTAGGTAACCAAGGGGAAAGGACAGTAAAATCTCAACCTGAGCCAATTTGAGCTGTATTCAGGTTCAGGGAATACTCTCCTAACCCTGGCAGGTGTGACAGCTTCAGAATTTTCTACATAAGAAGTTCCCAGGCATTCCTCACAGGCAGAGGAACATCATACACCGGGGCCTGTCAGGGCTCGGGGTCGAGGGGAGGGATAGCATTAGGAGAAATACCTAAAGTAGATGACGGGGTGATGGATGCAGCCAACCACCATGGCATATGTATATCTATGTAACAAACTTACTCATTCTGCACATGTACCCCAGAACTTAAACTACAATTAAAAAAAAAAAAGAGCATAATAAAACTATTGGCCAATAAAATTTTCATTAATCAAAGAAAAAAAAAGAAATGCCCAGACATTGCCCTCTGAATGGCGACTTGTCTTAAAACTACATTTACAGAGCATATGAATTACAGTAACCCTAGTAGCTTCTATAGTAATCCCCGAAACCTCAGCAGCTCAGCATGTTCAAAGTGTTGTTCCCTCTAATTCCAACTGAGTGTTTCAGAGGCAGCCTTACTCCAGGGACTGACACTTGAGTCCCCAGGTTCCTTCCATCGTGAGACTGCATTAGCCTCTATAGCCTTAGAGTATTCACTTGTGCTAGTAAAGGGAAAGAGGATGTAGCAGATCACATGGGAAAATTAGCAGGCCAAGACTTGGAAATACATTACCTCTGCTCGCATTCTGTTGACTTAAATTCAGTCACATGATCACAACTAAGCATGACAGGGAGGTGTTAGGATACAGAGTTTCTGAGTGAGCAGCCACCGGCCCTCAATAACTCTACACTGTGAAAGGGGAACATGAGTCTTTGGTGAAAACTAACAGTCTTGCAACATTGAGTTTATTTAGAGCATATGTTTATTTGGGGTAAGAGAGATTTGACAATGAGAAGGCAGCGGATCATAGAGATAGTGATAATAAAACTGTTTTCTGGAAAGGAAAGAACACTAATGTATTTATATATGTAGGACTACTATATATTTTTGTGAGTTGGGTTGAGTTATCATTAGCGCCTTGGTATTGTAATCTATTTATATAAATTAATACCATGTCACTGATAGAAACTGGATCAAAGAAAGAATAATGAGTACCAAAAATGACATTAGTTCAGTTGCACCTATCCCGTGGGTATATTATGATAAACAATGTGTTAAAGAAGAGCCAAGAAAAAAATCGCATAAAAATAAACATACTAGAGGAGGGAGAAAAAATGAACACTTATTGAACAATTACTTTGGTCTAAGTACTAAGCTGGATGTATTAGTTACCTAGTGCCATGTAATACAATTTTCACAAAATTAACGACTTAAACACTCATTTATTATCTCATGGTTTCTGTGGGTGAGGAGTCCAAGCACATATTAATGGAGTGCCCCACATAAGGTTTCACAAGGCTGCAATCAAGACATAGGCCAGGTTGTAGTCCCATCCAAAGCTCAACTGGGAAAGTATCCATCTGCAAGCTTACTCAGGTTATGGAAAAAATTCAGTTCTATACGACTAAAAGCTTCAGCCTTTTCTGGGTGTTAGCTGGTGACCACCCACAGCTCCTTGCTATGAGGGGCACCCCAACATAGCCACCTGCTTTCTTCAGACCAGCAAGAAAGCTAGGTAAGACTATCATAGGTAACATAGTCACATAATCACATCACGTACATCCTATCACCATCACTGTATCCTCTTCGAAACAGTCTGGATGGCCCACACTCATTTTCCCACTATTCAGTTTGACAAAGTTGTCTTTAAAGTTCCACCTTCGCCCCCTCATTGGGGTGTCCAGGGCTTTCATGCTGATTCCTGCAAAGATGGTCATGAATACCTGATCTCTCAGGATGGCACCTCATATTTGGAGGCTTTAACTCTCCCCCAACAACTCACTCACTCACTTAACTGCCCTACGAAGTGACTGACTAGCTAATCAGATCAACTAAACTGTGCTAATAGCTCATTGTATTCTGCCACTCAGGCAATATATTTGTATTGTTGAAAGGGCATTACGAGAGAGAATATCTGCCAGATTTATATTCCTAATATAATTTTTATGTCTTTGCTTTATGGAAAACTGCTTTCCAAAGCAGACTCTTCCAAATATTCTATGTAGCACTGGCAAAGTAATTTAGGCTCTTCATAAAATGAGGGGAGTAGATTTGATGACCTCTAATATCCTCTCCAGCTCTATGTTTTTATGTTTTTGTTTTATTCTTTTCTCTGTAACCTTCAACGACTTCATATAAAGCAGATGCCAAACTGCTATCCAGGCATTCAAGATCCAGTGTAATCTGGCCCAAATTTTCCTTCCTAGATGTATTCACTGCAGGCGTTCTATATTTAAGTCAAACTTTCTTACTCAAATATACCACATGCATTCACTCCCAGAATGCTTCCCCTTTTCATTGCATTTCCTTGTCCTACCTTTCTTCAAGCCAAGAGGAAGACTCCCTTCCTCAGTGACACCTACCAATCCACTTCAGCCCATATCCTACTCTAAATTCCAGTAACTACTCAATCTGCACACTCGGTGGGCCTTGGGTTTGTCTAAGTTTCCTGTGAGTATTTAATTTTGAGCTCTTGCAACACAGAAAATGCCTACTGTATTTTTGTATCTGTCATGACACTATAAGTATAGTTTGAATTTTAAAAAATCTTCATTAAGCAAATATAAACCAAAGAATTAAAAAGGCTGGTAAATTTCAGTCAGCCATGTGAGTTAGACAGAATGTATGGAGCCTTATATATTTTTGTAAGAATATACATCATTGATCAATAGCTGCAATGCTAGAAAGATGCCAGGGCAAGAGCAAAGAAAAATCCCTTTGGTTCCAGAAATCCTCCTGAAAAAAAGGAAGGTTTATCAAGTCTTAAACCCACCCAGGCAGAACAGGCACTTTTGGCAAAGAGGGAGCAGAGGAAAGGAAAAGGGCTCAGGTTTAAGTGACTGGAATCATTCCTACATGATTCCTGGCAGCAGAAACGTGACAGGGTGCATCTCAGATGAAACCTCATCCCTTGGAATTGCTAGATAAACATTCCTTGGCCTTTGTTGTGCACATCAATGAGATTGATGGTATGAGTTTACTGGTGCAGAGAACCATTGCAAAACTTCGCCTAAAGAAAATTTTTAGTGGTATCTTTGTAAAAGTCACCTCCCAGAACCTAAAAATGCTGTGTATAGTAGAACCTTATGTGACCTGGGGATTTCCAAATCTGAGGTCTGTCCAGAAACTCATTTTGAAATGTGGACAAGCTAAGGTAAAGAATGAGACAATCCCTCTGACAAACAACACAGCGATTGAGGAACACCTGGGGAAGTTTGGTATCATTTGCTTGGAAGACCTCATCCATGAAATTGCCTTCCCAGGGAAGCATTTTCAGGAGATCTCACAGTTCTTCTGCCCTTTCCACCTCTCAGTGGCCCATCATGCTACCAAAAATAGAGTGGGCTTCCTCAAGGACAGGGGCGCACCTGGCTATCGGGGTGCACACATCAATCAGCTCATCCACCAGCTGAACTAGACCCAGGTGCAAAACTGCAGGAAATTGTTATCACTGAAGTGGAAACATGTGTTTTTGTTTTTGGGGGAATTTTTATCAAGTATCTTTGGAGAAGACTGTCTCCTACTTTGTCTTCAAAAACTGGAAAGGAAGGGTCAACGAAAAGACAGTATCTAGCTGGGCACAGTGGCTCACGCCTGTAATCCCAACACTTTGAGAGGCTGAAGCGAGTGGATCACCTGAGGTCGGGAGTTTAAGACCAGCCTGACCAACATGGTGGAACCCCCTCTTTACTAAAAATACAAAAATTAGCCATGTGTGATGGCACATGCCTGTAATCTCAGCTACTCAGGAGGCTGAGGCAGAAGAATCACTTGAACTAGGGAGAAAGAGACTGTGGTGAGCCAAGGTCGCACCATTGCACTCCAGCCTAGGCAACAAGAGTAAAACTCAATCTCAAAAAAAAAAAAAAGATAGTAGCTTATGTTCATGGCAAGCACCTCTTATCACAGTCCAGTTCCAAGGAAAAATTCCAGAGTTTTCTTCATTGGCTGCCGCCTCTTCTGAAATCACTACATTTCATGGAGCAAAGAGTCCTGCTTTGTTGCATCTTCTACCCTAGGCTTTACTGTTGGTAAATGAGTAGCTCTAGTATTTGTACAAGGCTCTCTAAAACTCCTGCAGCAGTCAACCAAGCCCAGGGACATAATTGAATATGGAGATTCCTGAGGCTTTGTTTTGAGAAAGACTTGAACCACACATTGGAAGAAAGGCACAAAAATAAATGTTCACTTGTCTCTAAAAAAACGAAAAGAATATACATTGCTGTATGTTCAACATACAGCGACGTGTTCAACACCCTATACTCCTGACTGAGACGTGTTCAACACCCTATACTCATTCTATCAGAATAGCCTAAATTTTCCCATCTCCCAAAAGTCACTCCTTTCAACTAGAATGTCTTTCACCTTCTATATCCACTTGTTAAAAACTCTCTCCATTCTTCAAGACCAAACTAAATTTCTCCTTCTTCTATGAAAATGTTCCTGATCTTCTGGTTGAAATTAACTCTCTCTTCTCATTGATGCTTTTTTACTTTCTTTTCATGTTGTATTATAGTTATATGCCTCACCAAGTCATCACAACTAGATTGTAAACTGCTTAAAAATGGGACCTACTTCTATCATGTTTTTATTTTGTACCTTTCAGAATACCAGGACAGACCCTGCTGTAAGTATTAGGTGGTGAAATAACAGTAGGTGGTAAAATTATATTTATGAAATTGACTTGGGAAAGATGCCCCAGTAAATCTAGAACACCTTTTTACAAAAAGTGACTGATGCCTTACTGAGCCTTCTTCTACAGATAGAATTTAAAAGAGGCCACCATCTAAGTTCAAGCAAAGCTATGTTTTATTTAAAATAAAAACAAAAAGCAAAAGATCCCATAATTATGCCAGTGGAAAGCCAGTCAGGATTCTGAGAACTTTGAGAGAGAGGAAGGAAGGAAGGAAGGAAGGACGAAGGGAGGGAATGAGGGAAGGAAGGAAAGAAGGAGAGAGAAAGAAAGAAGAAAGAAGAAAGGAAAGAAAGAAGAAAGAAAGAGAAAGAAAGAAAAAGAAAGAAGAAAGAAGAAAGAAAAAGAAAGAAAGAAAGAAAGAGAAAGAAAGAAAAAGAAAGAAAGAAAGAAAGAAAGAAAGAAAGAAAGAAAGAAAGAAAGAAAGAAAAAGAAAGAAAAGAAAAGAAAGAAAGAAGAGAATGGTTTTACAAATAGTTTTCTTAAAATGCGGTTCACATACCACTGTGGTACCTAGTGGTATGAAGTTGTCTAAGTGGTAGAAATATGCAATTTCTATTTTTAATATTTTGTGTTTATTTTAATTGTAATGAAAAGATTATATATATAATAATAGTTTCAGGGGTATTTTTGCTCAGGATAAAGCTCAATTAATTTAAATTTAAAGAAAGAAGTAAATAATAAATAGTTCAAACCATGTGGGATGTAATAAAAGTTGTGAGAAGACTAAAGAAATGACTGCAGCCTGAAAAAGAGCCACTAATTCCGCGTTCTCATCAGTCAGTCAAGGTCATGAGATCTCATTGGAACTTCTGATTTCTCAGTTCTCCTGGCTGATCTCAGGCCACTGTCTAAGGGTCTCTGAATGTAAATCATAGCTTTCCCTCCAAAATTTTCAACCCTTGAGTATTTGCTTTTTAAAAGACTAGATTCTATCACTGGCCACGTTTCAATTTCTACCAACACCCCAGAATTTCCTCGGCATGTAACATTTCGTTTTTGCACAGTCGTTTCCCAAGGCCGCAGGCTCCTGTTGCATCCTAGAGCTTGAGTGATGAAGCTTCTGCGTTGGTTGCTAAAGTGCCTCTCTTCTTCCAGAGAGAAGCCTGGATGTCGATTTGCAGCAAATATCCTGCTGTCTATGGTGCAATTGACATGCGTCAACTTGTTTCCAGGCTGGGTCTCTAAAGGGCCAGGTCCAGGCACCATTTCCTTCCCAGTTGTCCAGCCGAAAGCTCCACGCTGTCCTGCTTGAAAAGGACAGTTGATCTCTCTCTCTCTGAGGGCTGTGGTTTCTAAAACAGTGCCAGCCATCTACTGAAAACGGCTTCATCAGTTGCATTGTTATGCTCAATTATTTTCAATTTCTCATCAACGTAGTTGGTCCTTCTTGCTGATTCTTAAATAAATGACGATTTACTATTCTTCTTCTGACAACTTGATGATTCCTGACATCATCTTTATGCAATGAGTGACTGAGCTAACTCACATCTGAAATTAAAGCCAGCTCAAAAGCACGTCATATCAGCATTTGATGAAATGGATAATAAAAATGGTGAGAAACAGAGAAAAATTGTTTTAGTATAACCTTCCACATACAGCATACTTCCCCACAAATCTTCAAATTATTTTCAAACATCTCATTATATGGGTACTTATTTTCCAACCTTTTCACATTTTTGCCTCCTTCCCTATGCATGCTTTAAAAGGAGTCAAGAAAAGACACTGCTAATTCAAGAAAACAGGAGAAGTCTGAGCCATAATTGCAAGGCAAGACCATTATTGTTTGTTGCTGTTCACTTCCTAGAAATAGGAAAACAATCTCCTTCTTTTTGTGAACTGATAAAACACGAAGGTTCATCGACTGTGGTTTCTACTCTTCTACCTGTCTGGCTTTACAACAGCTTCAAATTAAAAGCAGGCAGAACAAGGGGATAATAAAGTGTCCAACCTCATCAGGTTTCAGGTTTTTTATTCTTTATGGTAAAGTGGATTTCAGTGTTTCTTTGTCCAGCCTATTTTTAAGAAACAACTTTCACAGCTTTTACAAGAAAATGTCACTGTGCCTCTGGTGCAGGCAAGGGGGAATCTAATTTCATTACAGTTAAGTGCCTGACTCCCCATTACCCTCCATAATAGTGTAACATGGTATATTATAGGGCTTTAATAAATAGGAGGGATGTAGGTTGCAGCACATTTTAGTAGAAACCAAATTACTTTGGGCCACACATCTGCTTCCTCAGTTCATCCTATTTGCCACCGTTTCACAACCTAATTACAGGATTTTCTGGAAATTGCTGTCCGGCGATAACTGGATGACCTGCTTTATGTGGCCGAGACAGGCAGCTCCATCGGATTCAGTCTTCATCACTGTCACCGTGTAATTGCATTGGACTTCCATGTTAATCCCCAAAGGCAGGAAGTAAATGAAATATTATAATTACCTTTTATTCCCTTGTCCCTGAATCCTGGATTAGGGCAGTATACATCCAAAGAAAAGAAGCAGGGACTGCCTCTAAAAGTATTAGCGATGGTCTGATCAAAAGCTGAGGATGGTCTCATCTTCAGCTTGTGGCCTGAACACAGGCCACATCATTAAAGCCGTATGTCTCATCCACTTAGCAAAATATGCGGGCCCCGTCTGTTTAACGTAAGATCACTGTGTGACATGTTGGAAGGATCCTGGGGAAAAGGCCTATTATGTAAATATATATATGCAAGGCATCAGTATTTGAAAAGACTTATCTGAAGGAAACGGACAGGTGAACTAAACAAGAGAACTAATGTTTTCAGACTATCCCCCCAAAAACATGAAAATGCATTGCTGTTCTTTTTGAGACAACTGTACTGGTGTCATTTAATTGACATATCTCACTAACAGGGACCTGAATTATTGAAAAGATACATGAATTTAAGGCAAAAGTTTTCTAGTCGTTTAAAAAAAAAACTTTATAATCCAATGATTCTTTAATGAATGGGATAAAAGCAATTCTCTGAATTTAAATTCTACTCATGAGCCTGTAAAAGGTATAAAAATAATCCCCAATAAAGCAAATCTTGACTTTGAGGAAGGAAATGGTTCTTTGCTGTGTTTCATTTACCTTGGTGGGGGTGGGTTGAGTGTAACTGGAGAATAATCCATGGTGACCTATTGTCCCTGATTACTCTGCAGGCAATCCTTTGAAAGTACTTTAAATGCGGATTTCACTTAATTTCTACTTCCCTCTTGAAGGGTTCTAAGCTGGGACAAGAGTCTGTGTCCTTGAGAAGTATCTTTTGAGTTGCACTTTATGGGAATTATTGAATAGTACTCAATTTAGATATAATTTCCCAAAATGCACTTTTCCATGGCACAGCAGGAAGTATGATGAAAAAGGGGTGACATTCCCTTTAACTAGGCAATTCCTCCAATAATAGAAACAACTCTTCTCAATTTAAAAATACTGCTTTCACTGTATGCCAACTTTGTCATTATGTCCAGAGCTGAGGACATAGGAATAAACAAAATAAGCAATATGTTTGTCTTCTCAGAGCTCATATTCCAGCAGAAAATCATGCAGAAAAGTAAATATAACCTGCAAAAATGTAAGAGCTGTGACTAAATATAAATCAGGGTAAGGGGACAGAGATTACAGGCAGAGGGCTTGAGAAGTTATTTTCAATAGAGAGGTCAGAAATTCTTCTCTCATATGGTATCATTTGAACAGAAACCTGAGGCAATGGAGCAACCCAAGCAACTAACAAGAAGTAGAGAAAATCCAAAGAAAACCTTTGGCTGCTGGCCAGGCATGGTGGCTCATGCCTGTAATCCCAGCACTTTGGGAGGCTGAAGTGGGCAGATTATGTGAGGTCAGGAGTTCAAGACCAGCCTGACTGACATGGTGAAACCTACTGTCATGGCGTAGTGTTGGTGAGAAAGCACTAAGGAAGTAGACTAAAATCTAAGCTGTCTACTGTTCCTGCTCATTCACATGGTTCCTCCTCTTCAATATCCAGCATCCTAACAAGCTGACCCCAAAAAATGGTCCCACTCAAAGATGAACAATCAGATAGGGACATGACTGGGACTTGCACTGGATAATGCAGGAAAAAGTTGTAACAAAGACAAATGAAAACTACACATTAGAAAAACTACACCCACAAAGGAAATTAAAAATGAACAAACCCATCTCGAAGGAATCAAAGAAGTTATCGTCTCTTGGGAAAAAATCAACAACAACATTTAAGGATTCAAGAAGATAAGTCAACAAAATGGGATGAAAAGCAAGCTGGAGTGTCAGAAAAAAACAATGATTAAAAAAATAAAGAAAATGGACTCAGGAATCATATCAACTACACTTTTTTCACTGCAAACAACAGAAATGGACTCAAACTAACTTCAACACAAAAGGAATTTAATGACAAGATATGGTGGAGCTCCCAAGGTCAAAAGAAAGACTGAATGGCACACAAAGGAACAGGAAGTTCCTGAGGCTTTATTAAAGGAATATTATTAGAGTTTTACCTGGTGCCATCCCAGTAAAAAAATACATGAAAGGTGACTGTCTATCTTCATCCTTGTCCTCATCCTTTTTCAAGATTCAAGATTACGGGAGATTAGATAATGTCCTGGCTCTTGGTTATACCAAGGCAGTACATGAAAGGCTTCAGTATAGGAAGCCCATAGAGATCTTTTCCACATCGTTGGTTTTCTTGTTTGTTTGTTTGATTTTGTTTTTGTTGTTGTCGTTGTTTCGTTTTTTGAGACAGAGCTTTGCTGTTGTCTCCCAGGCTGTTCATTGGTGTGATCTTGGCTCACTGAAAACTTTGCCTCCCAGGTTCAAGTGATTCTCCTGCCTCAGCCTCCCAAGTAGCTGGGATTACAGGTGCCCACCACCACGCCCAGTTAATTTTTGTACTTTTAGTAGACACAGGGTTTCACCATGTTAGTCAGGCTGGTCTCAAACTCCTGACCTCAGATGATCAGCCAGCCTCAGCCTCCCAAAGTGTTGGGATTACAGTTGTGAGCCACCACACCCGGCCCCACATCTTTGTTAGGAGGTAAGAATATGTCAGTTTATTATCCCCCTAGCCTTGCACCAAACAGGGGAGAGCCAATTTTTTAGAGGGAAATAATGCTACTGTTCATCAAGTAAATGGTATAGTGCAAAAATATTACTAACTATCCACTACAGAGACATGATAGACAGGTTTGAGAAAAAAATTAAAAGAGATAAAATAGAAAGCAAAAAATGAAGGGCTTACAAATAAAATCATACTTATAAAAGACAAGGAAGATCAAATGTAACATTATATACTCCAGGGTTTGTTTTTTAATAAATCATAAATTATTATTAAGAAGTATTAAAAATGAACAAAATATACTTATCTCCATAATTCACTGTCACCTCATTTTAGCAGCTGTTTTTATGCTGAGTTGAGGTGAATGTGGGGTAGAGTTTTTCATAGTTTACTTGCTCCAAATACAATGAATGCAGCAATGCTATAGCCTGACCAGTATTCTATCTGCCTGGCTGGCCAACACAGCTCCCCAGTAATACAGGGCCTTGGAAAGAGGTAATACTGATACCTTATTTATTGTTATTTATAATTTGTTTGTTATTCAGGTTAAGTCCATTTATAATAAGCAAATTAGTTTCAAATCCATACATGAATTATACTGAACTACTGAACTGATCTGATTATAAAAGTTGCAGAGAAAGTAGAGACAAATCCACATACATAACTACTTTTTGCTTGCTGCAATTTCAAATTGGCAGAAGAAAGAAAATATTTACAACTTTTAGTTATATTTCTCTATAAAAAATTTTTTTGAAGGAATACGCAAGGAAAGAAATAAGGAGACATGGAGATATCTGTTTAAGACAATGTCTCCAAGGCCTGTTTAGCACAGCACAGTAGGAGGTTACAGTTATGCTGAATATCTGAAATAGAAAAAAATTCACAGAAGTACTCAAATTATGCAAAGTATCTGACCACATCATCAGACACATATAGACCAAGGGAACCCTGGGTGTTTTTGTGTTAAAACAGCTGCTGAGACTTTGAGAGGAATGATACATTAAAACAAAATGTCAGAGCAATCCGACTAGGTGAGCCTTCATTGACAACTTGCTAGGGTTTTGTTATCTTTGGGTCTCACAGCTGTTAAGAACAGAGGCTCCAGGCTGGGCGTGGTGGCTCCACAACCACACCCAGCTTGGAGCCTCTGTTCTTAACAGAGAATCATTTGAACCCGGGAGGCAGAGGTTGTGGTGAGCCAAGATGGTCCCATTGCACTCCAGCCTGGGCAGCAAGGGCAAGACTCTGTCTCAAAAAAAAAAGGGGGGGTGGCTCCAGAAACAGACTGGGCCTGTTCCCAGGCCCATTCTTCACTATAAAACCTCACTCTAGCACTCTGGGCTTTGTTTTCCTCATGGGTTGTTTTTGAAATTAAATAAAATAAAACATGTAAGGCAATGAAAAGTGTACCGGAGGTCACAAGTATTTAATAAACATCTGTTATTTTTATTGTCATGAAGGGATGAAACCATAGTAATAAAGACAATGAAAAATTCTGATCACTTTGAAAGGCATTCTACTTGGAAATAGAACTGATTTAAATATGTAGCTAACTCTGTCCTCTGAGGCAGAGGTCCCCAACACGAGGCCACAGACAGGTACCCACCTGTGGCCTGTTAGCAACCAAGCCACACAGCAGGAGGTGGAGGCGGGCAAGCGAGCAAAACTTCATTTGTGTTTACAGCCACTCCCCATCACTCACATTACTGTCTGAGCTCCATCTCCTGTCAGATTAGCAGCAGCATTCAATTCTCATAGGAGCGTGAACCCTACTGTGAACTGCGCATGCGAGCGATCTAGGTTGCACGCACCTTATAAGAATCTAATGCCTGACGATCTGTCACTGTCTCCATCACCCCCAGATGTGACCATCTAGTTGCAGGAAAAACAAGCTCAAAGCTCCCACTGATTCTACATGATGGTGAGTTTGTATAATTATTTCATTATATATTACAATGTGATAGAAATACAGTGCACAATTAATGTAATACACTTGAATCATCCCAAAACCCCCTTGACTTTGGTTTGTGGGAAAATTATCTTCCACGAAACGGGTCCCTGGTGCCAAAAGTCGGGGACCGATGCTCAATAATACAAACATCGTGTTTTACACTTTATAGGTTCTGTGTATGTTTCTGTATTGCACATATATTGTTCATTGATAAGGTTGTAACCAATTTGAGGACACAAACTACTTCAGACTCAAATACTTATGATCTGCAGCATATGATACTAAGGAATATAGCATTCATATTTCAATTTTGTTCAGGAGCTGAAAATTAGATAGCTTTTTGTTTTAAAGAAAATTGAGTGCAAGCATAATGACAAAAACTAGCATCTAGTTGCTTCTAAATACATTAAGATGAAATGCATTTGCAATATACTAAAATTGGACCTTATTAATCTTTATCTCTCAGCAACAAAAAAAGTATATTTATTGAGGTTAAATATCCACAGCATTTTACTTAAAAGAAATAATCTCTGTGACTCAGAAAACCTGTTCTTTGTTTCAAAAGAAATGTGACGTGGAAGCATATCATAATATACTTATTAAACAACCAGATATTGTACCAAAAAGTGCTGAGGAAACTAGGAAAACTAATAAATATTACATAGAAAATAAACTATGTTATGATAATGCTTATAAGGGAAATAAGAGAAGATGTTTCTAAATAATATTTGCAAGAAAAATACATACAAAAATGATGCCTAAAATTGTTACTAAAATGTAGCAGTTAAAACCAATCACATTAATGATGCTTAAATCACTGGCATCATACTCAGCCATTAGTACCTCTTGTAGGTGATTTTTACACTGCTACTTCACAATAATTACTTATCAACTTGGAATAATCTTTCCCTGATAATTCTGACTGTTTTTGTTTAATAAGTGCTATGCTTAATACGTGCTTAAAGGGACACAGAATCCCATATGGCCTCTTCATATAAATGTCACTCTGTCCATTGGCAATATTGATAAGCTTGGGAAAAACAATCTACAGCTCAAGGCATCATGCTTAGCTTACAGAAGAGAATCTTGGATGCTATTTTCTTTTGTCATATAAAAATGAATACTGTGTTCTTCAAAATGATTGATGGGACATATAAACAAACTAATATTTAGAAACTTCATTTAGCAGAGAATGTATTTTAGAATGCATGAGTTAGGTGAGATTTGAGGATAAGCTGGTGAGAAATAAACTTCCTGTTTCATCAGTTGGTTATGCCTAAACCTGTTTCTGGAAAAACTTTGCTGTGTAAGGGTGTTGCCTGGCTTGGCTTTTGCACGCGAGTGCGCGCGCGCGCGTGTGTGTGTATGTGTTATGTCATTTGAGCCTATTTCAAAGCAACTACTCAGAAGAAACTTTCACTTCCTCCATTAATCCAGGTACAGATCCTAAGTACTTGAATAAGACAACTGTGGTTACCTTGATGAAATCAATGTCTTCTTCAAAATGGGAAGATAATCAAGGTGGAGATTACATGTAAGAGTGAGCCTGGTAGCATAGCTGCTGTGGATTTTAAACTTTAGATCAGTCCTACCAAATGGTATCCCCACCCAAATCTCATCTTGAATTTGTAGCACCCATAATTCCCACATGTCATGGGAAGGATACAGTGGGAGGTAATTGAATCATGGGGGTGGTTCTTTCCCATGCTGCTCTCATGAAAGTGAATAAGTCTCAGGACATCTGATGGTTTTATAAAGGGAAGTTTCCCTGCACACACTCTCTTGCCTGCCACCATGTAAGACATGACCGTGCTCCTCATTCGTCTCTCATCATAATTGTGAGGCCTGCCCAGCCATGTGGAACTATGAGTCAATTAAATCTCTTTCCTTATGAAATTACCCAGTCTCAGGTATGTCTTTATTAGCAGCATGAGAACAGACTAATACAGTAAATTGATATCGATATGGTGCAGTGTTTCTGTAAAGAGACCCAAAAATGTGGAAGCGACTCTGAGACTAGGTAACAAACAGAGGTTGGAACTGTTTTGAGGGCTCAGAAGAAGACAGGAAAATGTGAGAAAATTTGAAACTTCTTAGAGACTTGGAGAGCTCAGAAGACAGGAAGATGTGGGAAAGCTTGGAACATCCTAGAGACTTGTTGAATGTCTTTGACCAAAATGCTGATAGTGATACGGACAACAACGTCCAGGTTGAGGTGGTCTAGGATGGAGATGAGAAACTTGTTGGGAACTGGAACAAAGATCACTCTTGCTATGCAAAGAGACTGGTGGCATTTAGCCTCTGCCCCAGAGATCTGTGGAACTTTGATCTTGAGAGAGATTATTTAGGGTATTTGGCAGAAGAAATTTCTAAGCGACAAAGTGTTCAAGAGGAAGTAGAGCATAAAAGGTTGGAAAATTTGCAGCCTGATGAAGTGATAGAAAAGAAAAACCCTTGGGAGGCCAATGTGGGCAGATCACGAGGTCAAGAGTTCAAGACCAGCCTGACCAATATGGTGAAACCCTGTCTCTACTAAAAATACAAAAAAAAATTAGCCAAGCATAGTGGTGCACACCTGTAGTCTCAGCTCCTCGGGAGGCTGAGGCAGAAGAATTACTTGAACCTGGAAGGCAGAGGTTGCAGGGAGCTGAGATCATGCCACTGCACTCCAGCCTGGACAATAGAACAATATTCTGTCTCAAAAAAAAAAAAAAAAAACAAAAAAACAAAAAAAACAGAAAAGAAAAAACCATTTTCTGGGGAGAAATTTAAGCCAGCTGCAGAAATTTGCATAAGTAATGAGGAGTCAAATATTAATCAACAAGACAACAAGGAAAATGTCTCCAGGGCATGTCAGAGAACTTCACAGCAACCCCTCCCATCACAGGCCCAGGAGCCCTAGGAGGAAAAAATGGTTTCCTGGGCTGGGCCCAGGACCTCCTGCTTTGTGCAGCCTCAAGACTTGGTGCCCTGCATCACAGCCACTCTAGCATGGCTAAAAGGGGCCAAGGTACAGCTCGGGCTGTGGCTTTGGAAGGACAGGCTCCAAGCCTTAGTGGCATCCAGTGGTGTTGAGCCTGCAGGTGCTCAGAAGTCAAGAATTGAGGTTTGGGAACCTCCACGTAGATTCCAGAGGACATATGGAAATGCCTGGATGTTCAGGCAAAAGTTTGCTACATGGGCAGGGCCCTCATGGAGAACCTCTGCTAGGGTGGTGCAGAAGAAAAATGTGGAATCAGAGCCCCCCACACAGAGTCCCCACTGGGGCACTATCTAGTGGAGCTATGAAAAGAATGCCACCATCCTCCAGCCCCCAGAATGGTAGATCCACTGACAGCTTGCACCATGCACCTGGAAAAGCCACAGGCACTCAACACCAGCCCGAGAAAGCAGCCAGGAAGGGGGCAGAACCCTGCAAATCCACACAGGTAGAGCTGCCCAAGGCTCATCTCTTGTATCAGTGTGACCTGGATGTGAGACATGGTGTCAAAGGAGATCATTTTGGAGCTTTAAGATTTGACTGCCCCACTGAATTTCAAATGTTCATGGAGCTGGCAGCCCTTCATTTTGGCCAATCTCTCCCATTTGGAATGGCTGTATTTACCCAATGCCTGTACCCCCATTGTATCTAGGAAGTGACTAACTTGCTTTTGATTTTACAAGCTCATAGGCAGAAGGGACTAGCCTTGTCTCAGATGAGACTTAACTGTGGACCTTTGAGTTAATGCTGAAATGAGTTAAGTCTTTGGGGATCTGTTGGAAGGGCATGATTGGTTTTGATATATGAGGACATGAGATTTTGGAGGGGTAAAGGGTGAAATGATACAGTTTGCCTGTGTCCCCGCCCAAATCTCATCTTGAATTGTAATAATCCCCATGTGTAAAGGGTGGGGCCAGGTGGAGATAATTGAATCATGGAGGCATTGTATCTAGTAAGTAACTAACTTGCTTTCGATTTTACAGGCTCATAGGCAGAAGAAACTTGTCTTAGATGAGACTTTGAACTACGGACTTTTGAGTTAATGCTGTGAACTGTGAACTGTGAACTTTTGAGTTAATGGTGAAATGAGTTAAGACTTTGGGGGAACTTTTGAAAAGGCATGATTAGTTTTGAAATATGAGGACATGAGATTTGGGAGGAGCTAGAGGTGGAATTATATGGTTTGGCTGTGTCCCCACCCAAGTCTCATCTTAAACTGTAGCTTCCATAATTCCCATATGTCCTGGGAGGGACCCAGTGAGAGGTAATTGATTCATGGTAGTGGGTCTTTCCCATGCTGTTCTCATGATAGTGAATAAGTCTCATGAGATCTGTTGGCTTTGTAAATGGGAGTTCCCCTGCACACGTTCGCTTACCTGCCACCATGTAAGACATGACTTTGTTTCTCATTTGCCTTCTGCTATGATTTTGAGGCCTCCCCAGCCATGTGGAACTATGAGTCAATTAAACCTCTTTCCCTTATAAATTACCCAGTCTCAGATACATCTTTATTAGAAGCATGAGGACAGACTAATACACCTACCAACAAGCTCTTGCTTCCTGACTAAAGAATCCCAGCACATGCTTCCTTCTTAAACCCTTTATCCCTTTGTCTGCTCCTTGACTCCTTCCTTAAAGCACACAGTAACCTACCCATAGCATTCATCAATGCTTTCTGCCCTGTCCTAGCCAGAATTATAAATAAGTAGAATGGAGCTCAGCTAGTCATCTGAAAAACAGCTTACAGGGTTGGAAAAAAACGTAAGAAAGAAGAAATAGCATAATTTGAGAAGACAGAATAATTTGTGAAATTAATCAAAAATGCTCTGTCCCTATTTAGAAGGTGGCATAAGTAATTTTTGTATGGGTCCATTCTGCTTATATTATAGTTTGCTGTTTCCCTTGGAAAAGCCATGATATCTCTATTTCATTTTTTTTCACCTGTAATACACAGTCATCTGTTTATAGGGCTGCTTAAGATAAAATGGGAAAATGTTGATTAACAATACTTCCAGATCCTTAAAAGAAACCTTAGTTTAATCTATTAGAAATCTCAAAGTTGCATGTGATGTTAAGGCATATCACATATATTAGATTGGATTTATAGAATATTTATTTCATTTTTTTACATGGCCTTTGATGTTCTATTTCTGTCTTACCTATATTTGTACATATTCCTCTTATTAAAATTATTTAAAATTATTTTTGAAGGGGACAGGTATTAACATAAATAAAGTAAAACTTTTAGATAAAGGCAAATTATCAGGGGAACAATACCCATAGAGTGTCACTGTTATAATTATAGTTGCATTCTTGGATCCATTTGCCTGAAAGGATTTGGGTTTTGTTATCTTCCTAGAAAAAAAAAAGAAGTTGAGAAACTATTAACCTTTGATAACCTTTACAATATTTTTTCAAGTTTGCCATGTGCCACCAAGGGAACATTTCCAGGCAGAGCAGAAAATTCATTAGACTTGAGTGTTTCAAATATCTGTATCAAGGACAAGGACAAAACTGCTGTCATAGAGAAAGGGCTGGTGCACTAGGGCACAATAACTTCCATTTTTCTTCATCTAGGTCTAGTGACCCATTCCATAAAAATGCCAACATTGCACTATTTGATCCAGATGAACTGGGGTGATGACATCAAGATAAACACTGTTTGTTCAGAAAGTCCCATGCACAGCACCACAAGACCATACAATCCTGATAATATTCAGAATCTCTTTCAGTAGAGTCAAAAGTGACATCTGGTTTGGATGACATTTGCAGAAATTTTGGCTGAAGTCTTTCTGCTTCCCAAAAGCAAAAACTTTAAATCAATGATAATAGTAGGTTTAAATTAAGGTATATGTTAGTAGTCAGATAATGTTAGACTTTTTCTGATACTTTTTGTACATATTTAGCTTGCAAACTTTTTAAATATATACATAAATCCCTGTTTAATTATTTTGTAAAAGATACATTAGAATTTTTTTCTGAGACAGAGTCTCACTCTGTCACAAGTCTCCGGGCTGGAGTGCAGTGGCGTGATCTTGGCTCACTGCAACCTCCACCTCCCGGGTTCAAGGGATTCTCCTACCTCAGCCTCCTGAGTACCTGGGAAGTACAAGTGCATGCCACCACACCCAGATAATTTTTGTATTTTTAGTAGAGACGGGGTTTCACCGTGTTGGCCTGGATGGTCTCATGATCCCCCTGCCTCGGCCTCCCAGACTGCTGGGATAACAGGCATGAATCACTGTACCCAGACCATTAGCCCATTTTATATCACCTCCTCTTGCTCCCTCTCTCTTCCCTTTGCTTCTATGACATGATTTTGTCCTGACTTTCCTCCTGTCTCTCTCCCCTCTCCTTCATGAGCCTCTAGTTTTCTCATGTTTTGGGCCTGTTCAGTTCTCACTCCATCTTTATCCTGGGTCTTTTCATCTGATTTTATGCTGATTGCTCCTATGTCTACAGACATCTGTACCACTACCACAGGTCTTTCTTCAGAGTCTCCAGTCCTGTATATTCTACTACCTATTTAATAAATCCATTTGGATATTGCACAGACAACTCAAATCAAACATGTCCTAAACTGAACTCACAATCTCACCTGTTTCCATGCCTGACTCTCAGTTTCCGGGAATTGCACTGCCGCCCACCTGATTTCAAGACACAAAAGCTTCCAAGTGAAACCACATTTTCAATCTCTCTTTCAACTTCTGGTGATCCTATGTGCTCACAATCTCTTGGACTTTTTCCTTCTTCCCAGCCCTATTGCCTCCACCATGGATCACGTTCTCACTCTTCCCACTTGCATGCCTGTACAATCTCCTAACCTTCCCACCTAGGATACCAGTTCAGATATCCTGCTCCAAACTTTGAATCTCAAATGTCTCCCTACATAGCTTCTCTAAAATAGAAATCTGATGATGCCATTTCTAGCTTTAAGCCCTTCAGTAAATCCTCACTGACTCGGGGATGGTGTGTGTGAGTGTGTACATGAGAGAGGGGAAAGAGGTGGGGAGAAAGAGAGAGAAAGAGAAGGAGCATAGACTAGGTTTTGGTGTCAGACTCTCTTGATTCAAATCCACACAACCATGTGACATCAGTCAGATCACTGAAACTCTTCAACCTGAGTTTTTCAATTGTCCAGTAGGAATAAGAACTGTATCTAACTCACAGGGGAGTTGTGAGAATAGATTGAGATAAAATATGCAAAGCACTTAGCCCAGTGCCTGGCATATAGTTAGGGGATGATCACTGTTGGTTATTGTTATATTACCTGACAAGGTCCAAATTCTTCAGCATTACATACAGTCCTTCCCCTCAACCAGCCTGCACAGCCTCCCAGCTTCACCTCTATCCTGGCCCTCACAGCCTAAGATTCTGCTGTGTCCTGTGGTTTCTCCTACCGCTTACAGTGAGGATGCTGCCACTCCATTTGAATGGCCGTGCCTTTCCCCAGCCAGTTCCCACCCATCCTTTAAGCCCCTAACAGGCACGTCTTTCTCTGGACCACTTTCCCTGACCCACATCCCTGTCTGTAGTATGGACTTGTGCTATGAATTTAATAATCCCTTCCATCAAAAATTGAGTGCATTCTGTGTGTCATTCCTATGGCAAATGAGAATAAATCGATGTCTGAGTGCAGATCTTGTCCTCAGAGAGGATATAGGTTAGAGTGGAATAGCAAATGTCATGACAGGTTTATGGAAATATGTAGAAGGGAACCCTCATTCCGTCTTTAAAAGTGTGAGAAAGTTATCTGGAAGAAATGGAATTTTCAAAATTTTCTGAGTATCCTAAACTTGACATTCATTTATGATTGTCCAAAAGGAGATACTCCTAAGAATAAAAGAGGGTGCTATTAATCATTACCCTGGGACAAAAAGGGTATATATCCCCCTACTTATAGCTATATTGTAATGAGTATGTCTGCCACCGGTGCTATAAAGTGACAAGTCTACTGTGGAGTGTACTTCCTGACATGGCTTAGGACACAGGTGGTACATCTGAAGACAATCAGAAAACCAAAGAGGGTTGGCAGGTCTCCAGAGCAAGAAGAAGCCTCTATCTTGCTGCATGAGGCCATAGAAGCATGGCGGCAGGAAGAAAAGTGAGAGTGGAAATGGGTTTCCCAAACAACAATAGAGTGAAATCTTCCTGATGTTGCTGATTTGTCCATATTAAGTCTCAGCCTACATCACCTGTACAATGTGGTGAGGGCAAAGGAGACAAAGGCGCACAATGCTTTCTGAGTGCCTCGTTTTCTTCGCCACTAAGGCCAACAGCAAAGCTTTAATTCTCCAGAGAATATCAGGCTTCATTACATGGCCAGACTTCTCTATCTTCGTAGCACAGGCAGGTATACCTGTGACCCATGACATTTAGCAAAATGAATGGCTTTCTCTTTTTCAGCTGTAGGGAACAGAGAACATTATGATCGCACAGGGAGGAAAGCATACCTTTGGAATATGGTTATCTGAACCATCCAATTGGAGTGGCAGCAGAGTAAGGACACCTGAAACACACAGTTAAGTTTAGCTCGTGCTTAATATAAATTGATGCATGGGCAGAAATAAGGGGAGAGTCCCCTATTCCACACATACTCTGCATATTCAGTCCCCCAAGGGGTTGCTAATAAACATCATATTACAAAGGCCAGAAGAGGATCCTTTGGGCTCTATTTTTATATTATCAGAACATAGCAGTGAATAAAATGAGCTACATGCAGTTGTCTGTTCTATTTACAGCCAAAACTGAATATTTAGAAGCCAGGGGTGACCTGGCGACTGCAATTTACAATGCCTGAAGGGATGCATAAATATAGATAAATGGTTCAAATCCTGCAAAGTCCATCACAACACTGTGCAATAACCACAGGCTCTTAGAGCTAATGCCACCCAACTTAAATGGAGATGCTGCCTCCAAGCAGGTCAAAGCACATGGAAGATTCTTTTTCACACTTTATCATCTCAGCATCTTTGGGAGCTAGGAAGAGGAAAACACTGTAATATTCAGGGAGATGAAAAGGAATATGAACAAAAAAAAGAAAAAGGATATGAACATATGATATAAAAATCTCCTAGGAAGAAAGAATCCAGGCAGTTGAAATGTTAATTGTCTGCCTTTCCATAACAGAGAAAACCTGCTTTTAAGATGCATACTATTATACTTCAGAACAATGCACCAGTGGACCTTTGCAATCTCTATAAATTCCAAGAATTACTAGGGCAAATAGAAATGTAAATTTATCTAGCTACTTCACTGGTGCAATATAAGAGGAGCACCAAGCTGGGAATCAGCCAGTCTGCGTTAGGACCTGTCTCTGAAACTTCCAGTGGAAGCACTTTGTGCTGGCATCTGTGGGACCCAATTCCCATATGAGAACAACACTCTGTGCTTCAGCACTGGTCTAAGCATCAGATGAAATTGTATATGAAGGTTTGGCCATTCATGGAGTACTACACAAATCTAAAATACTGAGCACTTTTTCCTTTTTGCTTTTCTTTCCTGTTTTTAATCCTGGGACCGGAGGACACTGAACAAATGAACCGAGGAACATAACCCTTCCTTCTAAAATTTGTTCTGGCCACTACTTCTCAGCACACCATAATCTACCGAGTTGGCATGCTCCATGACAACCTGTTAATATGTAGTTACATCTTGTGCATTCCACTAATTGTGTAGACATTAAATACTAGATCTAATTCCAACTAATTGATTTATTTGGTGTATCTGAGAATATTCTATGCTGGAAAGCATGGAGCTATCTTTAAATAGCAGAAAGTGTGGATAAGAAAATTGTATTCAGTCAAGGGAACAGAAGAATTCTACTGCAAATAATTTCTGGCCATTAGTTAAGTTTAAAATACAAAATACCTAAGAAGACAAGTTTAAAATGATGAATATAAGTGAAATCCACATAATATAAATTCCTAAAGTAAGTAATAAACAGTAGGGAAACTGACCTAGGTGGAGTTGTGGGGAAGCACAGCTTGAGACACAGATTTGGATACATTTGATTTCTTGAGGAAGTGTGCTTCAGGAAAAATCTACAAGGAATCTGGGGAAAAGGACAGAAAAAGGGAAAGGACCAAGAAGGGTATGGCCTGCAGAAAGATCTGGAGCATAAAGTGCATGCAGAGGTGAGATTTCTCCATGAGAAAAGTAGGGTGGGCTTTTCCATCCCCTCATCATTCTGGTTCCCAAGTCTAGGCTCCTCACCACTACTCTCTGTTCAGTCCTTACCACTCACTCTCAACATAATGTGAACTTATTTCCAATGTTATCTAAGGTATAATTACTTATGAGAAAAGACTATAGTCTCTTTCTATTTAGATGCCAGCCTACATCCTTTTACTGTCTTCTGGTACCCACACCCTGATTTCCCTCTGGGAACAATTCCCTCCTCCATCCTCATTCTATTTGGTTCCCATGAAGCAGACTCTACCCTCTACTCTAGAAATGGACCAATCAACCCATGCATAAACTAATCAATACATTCACAGTGTGTGAGTCACCCCCTCTTGAGCTCTAGAGAGACTCACCCAAATAGACAAAGACATGACATAGCCCACTGATGATACAGAGTGGATTGTTCTTAACTTCTTTCATTTCTTAATTCCCTTCTTCTTTTCCCTCAGTCCACACACCTTGGTATTTGCTCTGAAATACACAGGTCCGGGTCACCTTTACTGTCATCATCATCATCACGTGTTTATAAAAAGATAGAAATTCCAATGTGTCCCTAACTATTTTCCGTGGGAACCACAAGAACATTTAAGGATCATAAAGACCCTAGAAGTCAAAAAGAGCCTACTATTTGAACAAATTTACTTTTTAATTTTCTTTAAGTTTTTATTTGCTTTTCAAGATGGGTCTTAGTATGTTGCCCAGACTGATTTTGAACTCCTGGTCTCGAGTAATGTTCTTCCCTCAGCCTCCCAAACCACCAGTATTACAGGCTTAAACCACCATGTCCAGCCTGAACAAATTTCTATATTGTCCTTTTACTGCTGTAGTTGTACATATTTTTGTTACTGGTGGGTTTAAAATTGTAAAGTATTTTTTTTATTACATCAGGGCAAAGAATCCATTTCTTCTGTATTTTACAACACAAGACCATTTCAGGTAATAGCCTGTCGCTTTGGCCCAGGGCCTATGTGCATTTCTCTCTTTCACCCCTTTTATGAGGAATAGTTTTATAGGTTTGATACGAAATGAAAAGTTTGCTCCTCAAAACTTTTAGCTGCAACAGAACAAGTTACAGGGCAGTGTGAGCTACACAGCAAAGCAGATATTGCTCTGATTTGGAAATCATTGAACAGTTCAGACCAGCCTATGACAGAGACACCTGGTTTACTGATGATAAATCTTTGACAACATTACAGGTACATGATAAATTCATCTCAGGATTATTAGAGAAAGGTCACCAAGATTAAAATAAGAAAATATTTACTCAGAAAGTGTCATGGAATAAATACCATGTTAACTTGTATGATATTCGCTGGACCCACTGAAAATGTTACAAAAGAGACAAGGACAATTGAGGGTGTATTTTCATACTGACATTAAATGTGGCTATTCTTACAAATGATTTTCAAGCATATTTTGTTCAGACCTAGAGTGTTTCATCTGCTGGCTCACAGAGTTGGGAGGCTACAATTACAAATGCCAAAAAATTTTTTTAAGTAAGGGGGTATGAGGGGAAGGCTTTGCCTCTCTCTCTTCACAGGGTTTCTGTTCCATACCCTAATTACTTCTAGTCCCAAGCCGTGCCAAGGGCCAGGACTTCTAAAACAACTCCTTCTGACTCCCAGCTTTTGTCCCTTCCTCTGGAGATAATAAAGATGAAAATAAAGCTTTTATTTCATTTCCTCCAGATTCTTTAACATTCAAAGTGGCCTCCCCATAAGTTGAACATGTTCTTACCTTGCTTTCAGAAACTCCATTGTGAGTGATGAATGTGCCCTGACAGAAACGGAGTTACGTGCCCTCCTGTGTCTCCGTCTTCCCAAGCAGGAAATGGACCCAACAAATAGACACTTTAGATATGGTTATACTGACCTACTTCTCCTTCATTCTTTTTCCATATTTTATGAATAGAAAAATGTCATAGCCTTTAGGCATGCATGTTCCATGCTTCACATGCACACTTTTTAGCACAAAAGAAAGAGCACTAGGATCTATAGTCTCTGACTCTGGTGTGTGTGTATGTGTGTGTGTGTGTGTGTGTGTGTGTACAGTCACGTATTATATTGTATATGTAAAAGTTGAGGGAAAACATTCAAAATTGCCCTTCAAGGCAAATGGTACAATTGTTTCTCAGAGGTCAGTTAGGAGAGACTGGTAAAATTTAGTATATTTTAAACAAAAAGATACAGAGATATTTGGGGATTCATTTCTGCTATAACAACACTGATTTTTGTCCACAGTGGTCAAAAGAAATAGAATTTTGATTACATGTATCTTCCATGCTAATTTTCAGAACAGAAATAGAAAGCAATTATGTGATTGTGGGGGAAAAAACTAATTTTTTTTCCTCAGATTATTTTAGGATAAAAATGTGAATGAAAACAGCATCCTATACTTCTGATTTTGATGAATTTTGACTGCCCTTCCCCTCAGTTAGGACAAATTAGTAGAAGTTTATTCCAATTACCTTCTGTTTGTCTCATTTTAAGCATTTCTATCTTGTGTGATTTCTAAATCAGCATCATTGAGTTTTAACGTAAATACCTTCTCCTAAAAATGCAAGATGCAACTACAATGTAGTGAGACCTTAAATAAGGAAAAATGCCGAAATATCCATCCAAATAAGTCCTCCTTTTAAAAAAGAATAGCACATTGTTTAGCCTCAGAAGATTGTTCCAAAGAATAACTATAAGAAACACTCTTGGAAGTCATTTTCCCAGGTTACTTTTGGAATCTGTTTAAGAGTCAAACCAGAAAAGAAATCTCACTTCTTTATAGGTATGTCTCTCTTTCTGACCCAAGACTCTATTGTTAGCTTGATATTTTCTGTTTCTGTTACACCTGCACTTTCTCTTTTCTTAATTAGTTGCAGGCCCATCCCACCCCATCTCTCCTATCAATCGATACATCCTGCCAATTTTACCTCTTAAATATTCATCACATTTATCTTTGTTACCACGGCACTAGCAAAAGTGCCTCACCTCTTCTGGACTGCCATTACCTCCCAATGGGGCTCTCTGCTCTGGTAGCATCACCCACAAACTCACCCCCTCTATGCCATCCAAGTACCCTAACGAAAACAGAAACCTGCGTGTATGATTCTCCTAATTAAAATTTTTCAGTGGTACCCAGTCACATACTGTCTGAAATAATTAACCCAAGATTCATAAACTTTCTTGGCTTGGCCTTCCAGGAGCATCTGCAATTCCCTTGAAACTATATACAAAATTTTGTTTTTGCATTTATGCAAGGAAAGACTCTTCCACCAGTCTCCATGATGGAAGGAAGAATAACAACGGAAAGATCCCGATCAAAGCCATGCTATTTCATGTGTTACAAAGACTATCAACATTCTATGCTTCCTCCTATCCTGGTGGCTTCCACGTAGGCTGAATTATCTCATGATAGCTCAGAGCTCCAAGATCAAATGTTCCAACAAACAAGACATGAGTTACACGGTCTTTCATAAAGCACCTCGGAAGTCACAGGGGGTCAAGTCTGCCATCCTGTATGGGTCAGAGCACCCACAATCCCACCCAGATTCAAAAGGAGGGACACAGACCCCACTTCTCAATAGGAAAAAGGTTTAAGATTTTGTGAACATGTTTCAAAGCTGCAGTAGATCGTGAGGGACACAAGACAGATAGGAAAGAGCATGAAAGGGGTGCTGTTTTTCCCTCCTGTCATATAGAGTTAGATGAAATTTCTTTGTGGATAGGCTTGACCTAGAGGGGCAAATAAGGTGATGCTTTCTTCCAGACTTTTGATAAGTTATAGACTCTTTTCCTCAGGTCCTGTTTTTTTTGGTTGCTGTTTTAAGAAATTAAGGTCATTAAGCAGGGTGTAAACGTACAGTATAAATTTATTAAAAGGTAAAGGGCTGATCAGAGGTATTAAAAATCCATGCCACATGCAGTAAATTTTTGCTTGATATAAAGTGTTGGGAAATGAGACCAAAATTGCCTTTGAGTTGCAATCAGTGCTGTAGAGAAAAAGCATATTTTGCCTGCCTTACTAAGACGAGAGTAATGTTTTCATAAGAAGAAACTGTCAAATGTGTATTAAATAAATGAAGCATAAAACAAGCTTTCCTGCAGTTTCAAGCATGCTTGGATTTTAATAACAAGCCTTTATCCTATGAATGAAAAGTTATATTTGTATCCAAGAAAAAAGGCTCTCCACTCTACGCTGGGGACTTTCAGCTTTTAATGGTCTCCATTACTGATGAAGTCAGTGATTTGCTCTGCCATTTCACATCACATTCTGATGTTGGTGTTGATGGGAGAGATAAGAGCCTGGACTAAAGAGGGGAAAGAAAGTAATGGGAAAGGACCCTTCCAGGGCTGGATGGAGAGCGTAAGGGAATGTGAAACAGATAGACTAGAACCAAGACGAGACGCAGACGCTAAAGCCCAGTAGTGTGCACTCATCAACATTGTGTCAGGGTCTCAGGGACTCCTCAGTGACAAATTGTGGATTTAGAAAGGAGCAGAGGTCATGTTGGAGGACAAATGAGGAGGGAAACAGGAGGGTTTCAGAGTCCCCATCCTGATCATGTTATGATATCTAATCTATGTTTTATGTAAGAGAAGCTGAATACCTTTGCTAAGCCCAAACTGGGATTCAGAAACTGACAGTGCTGGTGAGCTAGTGACACCCTGGGACATCTATTTACATGTGTCACATGTCGATAGGGGTGTGGTTGGCAATATTTTTAAGCTAAAGAATTAGAGAAGCATTTGGGAAACAGGGAGAGGAGCAAAAGGCAACAAGGAGAACCTCAAGGTGACGCGATGGCATCTGCTCCCGTCTAGCCTAAGGGACTGTGTGGTGGCCCCTGAGGAGAGCAAGGTGAATTTCAAAAGAGAAAGAGTTGTGTTGACAGAAGACTCTGTGAAGCTCTGGGCATTCACAGTGTGGTTTTGGCACTCAAGCCTAGGACAGGACACATAGCTCTAGGCCTTGGTCCCAGGTGACCTTCCCCAGGAAGGCCACTCAAGGGGACCAGCAACAGGCATGACCACAGCTGGCAGAGCAGCTGCCAGCTGAAGGGAGCTAGCAACAGGCACAGTAGCAAGGTAACTTCATGGGCCAGAGGGGACATGCAGGAGCAGACCTGTTTCTGAGGACACAGTCACCTCCCTGGGCATTCCCAGAAAACCAGGAAAATCCAACAGGCAAAACACTGAAGCGCTGCTATCACACAGATGGACCCAAAGACTACTGTCTTCTGGTTGTTAGAGTTAATGTGACCTCACTTCTCCTCGTAGGCAGGGTGAGTTTGCACTGTTCAGATTGCATGAGAAAATGATAAATAATTGAAACGTCACCAAGGTCATGATCTTATTATGTAATGTGAATCTGAGGTCACTTAGAAATTAGAAATGAATGAATCCAGTAAGAATTGCTGGATAATTCGACTAGGGGCATAATTTTGGAATATAAAAAGAAACCCAAATCTATATGTTAAGCCAAGATTCCAATCCCTCTCATTTCTCAGAGAGAAATGGACGAGAAATGACTTAAGAAAATAAGTATTTACACTTTGTATGTCCCCAGACACCTTTGAGGAAATATCATCAAAGGAGACCAGATATGTTCTGCCATTTTTAGGAGTGGAGATGTCAGTGACCCCAGTAAATTGTTTAGCATGCACCTACTGAACAGCGGGAAAGGTAGCTCTATCCACGAGGCGAAGCCATCTATTACTGTAGGAACGAGGAAGGGAATTTTGGAACCCTCCATTGTTGTTAGATCCATTTGCTCATACATAAACACACACACACACACACACACACACACACACACACACCATTTTTGGTCACAGAAGAGTAACTGAGGGACAAAGCATCTTGGTCACATAACAGGAGACTAAGACTGAAAAAATCTTTACAGCATTTTATCCATTTACCTCTTGTACCCACCAAGACATTGTTGATGTAGGTTTTTGGCATCCAGAGTTTTCAATTTCATCTCATGTAAAGATCAGCGCCACCCACTGAAGATATGGAGGTAGCAATATTCTGAGTCACTTCGGAACCAACGACTTAATTGAAATATCAAGCCAAGGCTATCACACAATATTTATGGCTATAGTTTGGTTTAATGCCTTATATAATTGGTACTGACATACACAAGATTTCCATCAAGTCTTTATATCCTTTCATAGAGGAGTCTACTATTCTACATATGAAGTAAGCAGCAAAAAGCATATTCAATCTTATAAAACCTTTTAAACCATAACAATATTATATGTCTTTTTGTGTGTGATAAAAACAGAATTATAAATCATGGTACAAAATAGCACAAAATTTGTACCATGATTTACAATTTTGTTTTCTTCCTCATCTTATCCAAAAAGCTGAAAAGTCGTAATTCTGCCACCTGCTTTTGGATAACTAGCTGGCCTTATTCCTTTTCTACTAACTCTTTTCTAAACATTAACATTTACATTTGTAAATCTAGGAAAACGGAGAGCTTTTTTTTAAGGAGCGGCCTCTACTTTCATTTTAAGCAGCTCTGAAATCCAGTAAATCCAGTTATGCATTGCAATATACCCTAGGGTACGAGTGCAGATAACTTTTCAAAATTACCCAAAAACAATGAGCCTATTTCAGCGAGGCTTTAGATATAAAGCAACTACCCAAAACCCTGTCTCTATCAAGGATGATTTTCATCTAACAGTAGCATAATGGAAATGCTAATACATCTTCCTTTAAGAGCCTAAATCTCAAAATGAGGCCTGTTATCTGCTATCTATGGGTACACAACAAACCATCCTAGAACTCAGTGGCTTAAAACAGCAACCATTTTGTTGGTTCACTGTTCTTGGGGTCAGAAATTCAGACAAAGCTTGACTAAATGGTTGTTCTGTTGCTCTCTTAAATAGGGTGAAAAATTTTTCTTGTTCCACTGGGACTTTCCTAGTTTTAGCACTAAAAGTTCAGCATCCGAGGAGACTTATCAGTCTCAAGGAAACCAGGACAGTTGGTTGCCCTGTGCCTGGAGTCTCTCATGGGGTGCTGGGCATCTGGTAGTTCAGCTGGAGCTGGGTGATCTAAGACGGTCTCACTTGCATACCTGGTAGTTGGTGCTGATTGTGATCTGGGCCACGAGTCTCTAACAGGCTTCCTGAAGCAGTAAGAGGGAATGCGAGCCTCAATGCACAAGACCTGTGCTTGTACCACATTTGTCGATGTTGGCTAAACCAAGTCACCTGGCCAAGCCAGTCAGGGTGGGGGTGTACCACAAAGGGCATGGACACAGAAGCCACGATTCACTGGGACCATCATTCTTACCATCTAACATCGAGTCACATTCCATTTAGTTCAGATTCAACAACTCTGAGATCCCTCTCTTGTTAGTGCTGTTACTTTGAGAGTCTGTCCTCTACTGGTAAGTCAAAGAACCCTTCATTCCTGGGATACAATCCAAATTAACTGTTGTTTCTCAGAAAGAAAAGCAGAAAACCTCTGTTTATTGCTATTTTTGCTGTTGTTGCCACTTATTCCTGTTTAAAAAACAAAAATTCCAGCAGCTTGGTGCAGTCTAGTGGAAGAAGTAAGAAGTGTAATGCTGCTAAGACTTAGATCAGTCACTTATTCAATAGGACTTCCTCAGAGTCCATCGAGCAGAGAGTAAGCCTTGGTTTACTCAGCACTGCTAACTCCAGGCACAGGCCTGGGCACTCGGTGGGAAACCTCTTCACTTACCCAATTTGTGTAGTTCCCATGCTATCAGAGCCATTTTTCCCGTTATACAACTGTAGTTCCAAGGTGGATGAGTCAGGAGAAAGCACAGCCCTCCTATGATTGCAATCCAATTTTTCCTCCACTTCTGCATCCTGGCCTTCCAAAGAGGAAACATTTCTGCCAGCCCAGGATCAGCTTCATTCTTTGCCCATGGAGTGACCATCTCTTTACATACCAGGAGAACAGTAGTCCTCTCTCATCCCCATAGTACCTCGTGACACCATAAAAAAGTGAAGAAATTATACAAAAATGATAATTTTTAAAGATAAATTATACAAATAAATGTATCTGTAGTTATTTAGCCACTCTTTTTAAAATTCTAACTTAAGCAATGCTTTCATACTTCCAAGGACAAAAGTGATTAAAAATAGTGTTTTTATCTGAAATATCATTTTACTCCACAATTGAATTATAGTTGAAAATAATTATATTTTAGCTGCAAGTGTTCTGAGTCATGGGCCAACTAAAGATTTCTGGTTATATAATTGAAAATTATATCGTTCATCTTTATGTTTATTGACTTGGCTGGACTGAGTCCTGCGGGAAACTATGCCGTTTCATTGCTGATCAAATTCACATTGCAAGCCACATGTCCGAATGCTCACTGTGGCCATTGAAATGAATGGAAATTGTGAGCCAGTTTATTTTCTAAGAGGCCAAGGTGGCAGTCTCCTTTCACTTACTGGACCTAAGTTTTAGTAGTAAGTAAATTTTAAATAAATTTCTTTATGTATGTTTATCTTTCAATATGATGTCATTTTTTATTATTCGGAACCCCGAAGATTATAAAAGATGCATTAAAATTTGAAATAATGTTATTTGAAAATGTGAGAAAGTAGGCAAAAATAAGCCAAAGAAATTTTTTTAAAATTAAACTCCACCATGTTTTTTATTTCTGGCCTAAAGGATCGATATGTGAAATAGAGAATATTAGGAAGATCAGCAACTCCTTAGAATACTGTAGGAGTCACTCAAGGCTACAAGCATTAAGTACTGTGTCTTGGTTTAGAGAAGATGACCAACTACACACTTTAAAAAACGCATTCACAAATGAAAACATAAAGAGTTTTTTCCTGATACCAAATGAAGAATGGTTCTGGTACACTTTACATTATAGCTTTGTTAATTTAAAATTTAACTAAGTTTAGAATGTAAAAATTGCTGTAGAAAAGTAAATTACTATACCCTGAGTAAAAAGGAAAGCATATGCATTACCTTATTCAACAGACGTAACATAAAATAGAAAACTGATTTCCATTAAATATTCAGAAAAGTCATGTACTTGTATGGCCTGCAGAATAAAAAAAAAATCTTCTGTAAGAACACGTTTCTTCATGGTCACACAAATTTTAAAAGGTATCTTATAGATAGCAGGTTCGTATTAGCAGCAAAACTCAAAGTCTGATTTGTGATAGTGTGAGCTATATTCATAAAGTACATTAATATGTTAAAAGTTACATGGACACAGAGCCACATTAAAACACACCTGCAATGAGTTAACATTTCCAGGGAAACAAAAAAAGCAAGAATATTTTGCAAGAAACCAAGCAATGTGAATATAAACAAGTGAGAGATTGTAGGCAATAAAAACCCATGGCTAAAGTTTCAAGTGATTCATATTATATTTTAAGTGAAAGAACTGGAAGAACATGCTCAAAATAATAAATCACTCTTCTTCATTTCCCCTAATAAGAAAACAATGTGACACATTAAAACCTTTTATCTTTAATATCTGAGGGAAGCATTCATCCTTGTTAACTTCAGTACAATGCTGCACAATAGTTAACTCCTCTTTGGGTGATGCGGTATGAATTTCAACCCACAAATTCAGTTGTGCATAACACATCACAATTTAAATTCTCTTTAGAGCCACTTGTTTCCAACAGAATACAGAAATGCTGTTCATAATATAATTTCATCTATATAAAATGGTGTTCATAATAAAGTATCATTTAAGTCATTTTAAAAGGTGATTGCCTGAACAAAAATAATAATAATACAATGTGAGATTTAAAATGTGTAAAAGTAAAATGTATGACAACAAAGACATAGGCTGGGGGAAGAGAAATAGAGCCATACTCTCAAAAGCTTTTTATAATATATGTGCAGTGACATAATATCACTGGAACACAAATTGTGATAAAAAGAAAGGCATATGCCATAAACCATTGCAATAACGAAGAAACCACTTACAATGAAGAAAAAGGAGTTTTGTTATGTCAAAAAGAATAATAAATGAAATTATGAACAATATTAAATTAATCATAAACAGACAGAAAAAGGGGAAAAGAAAACAACAGATGAGACGAATAGAAAAGAAACAGGAATATGACAGATTTCAACCTAAACACATGAATAATCACAGTAAAAGTAAGTGATGTAAATAGCCCAGTTGAAAAGCAAGATGCATGTATGTTACCTATAACAAAACTATTTTAAGCATAAAGACACAAATAGTTTAAAAGTTAAAAGATAGAAAAACTTATAAATACTAGTATTCAGATAACACAAATCCAAATACACCTAGACTGACTATACTAATAACAAGACAAAATAGATGACAGAGCCAAGAATGTTATTAGGAAATAAAAGTCATTTTATAGAGATAATAAACTTAATTCATCAATAACAACAACAACAAAAAAAAAACCCTGAACATTTATGTACCTATTAAGAGAGCTACAGGAACATAATGCAAACAACTGACAGAATAGCAAGAAGAAATAAACAAACCCAGAATTATAGTCAGAGATTTTAATACCCCTCTCTCAGTAATTGATACATCAAAGAGACAGAAAATCAATAAGAATATAGGAGATTTGAACAACACTATCAAACAACATGACCTAATAAATATTTATAGAACACTCTATCCAATAGGAACAGAATACACAACCTTTCACATACTCATGGAACATTTACCAAGATAGACCATATTCTAAGCCATTAAAATGTCACAATAAATTTAAAAGAATTCAAGTCATACAAAGTGTATTCTCTGATTACAATGGAATTAAATTGTAAATTAACAACCAAAGAATCTCCAAAAATTTTCCCAAATATTTGGAAACTAAGTTATATACTTCCATATAACCAATATGTCAAAAAATAAAACAAAAGAGAAATCAGAAAATATTTTGAACTGAATGAAAATAAGAACATGATGTAGTCTTAGGAAGAGATTTACAGTACTAAACACCTATATTAGAAAAAAATCTCAAATCAGTTATCTCAGTTTCCACCTTAAGTAATTAGACAAAGAAGAGCAAATTAAATCCAAAGTAAGCAGAAGAATTAAAATAATAAAGACTAAAGAGAAATCAATGACATACAAAACAGAAAAACAATAGGGAAAAATCAATGAAACCAAAATTAGTTCTTTAGCAGATTAATAAAATCAATAAGCCTCTAGCCAGACTTACTAGGAGAAAAAGAGAAATGATACAAACACATTAACATTATTAATGATTATGGAAATGCAAACTAAAACCAAAACAAGATACCACTATACACCTATTATCATGACTAAACTTCAAAAGACAGACCATGACAAGTATTGGTGAGGACATAAAGCAAATGGAGCTCAGCACTGCTTCCAGAAATAGCAAGTGGGACAGCCACTTTGGAAAACAGTTTGGCAGTTTCTTGAAAGATTAGACACATACCTACTATATTGTCTAGTTATTCCACTTCTAGGAATCTTCCCAGGAGAAATGAAAGCACACATCCACACAAAGATTAATATATACAAAGTTCATGGCAGCTTCATTTGTAATACCCGCAAACTGGGAACAACTCAAACATTCATCAACAGGTGAATGGATAATCAATCGTGGTAAATTCATGCAAATAGAAAACCACTCCGCAATTTAAAAATAATGAACTATCGATACATGCTACAGCATGGATGAATCTCAAAATAGTTATACTGACTAAAAGAAGCCAGACCCCCCAAAAAGTCTATACTGTATAATTATATGTACATAAAATTGTAGAAAATGCAGACTGATCTGCAGTGACAGAAAGCAGATCAGTCATTACCTGTTGGAAGGAAATGAGAAGAGATTACAAAGAGGCATGAGGAAACTTTGACAAATGAGAGATAGGTTCATTTTCAGTGATGGCTGCACAGAGACACACACAAGTCAAAACCTATCAAATTGTATACTTAAAATATGTACAATCAATTGTATGTCAATTACAACAACAATTAAGCTGTTTTTAAAACTCATGGACAAGTGTGAGTAAATACATAAATAGAATAAATAAAAATTTATCTCCTGTCTGTCGTTCACATCAATTAAGATAGGAGATACTTATTTAGGGCTTTGTAGGAACATCAATGAAGGTACAGAAGATTCATATGAATTTATGTCATTATATGTCTAAAATAACCTACAATACACTGCATGGGTTTTTTATAAACTCATTAAGAAAACAAGATGATTGTGTTTCTGACAATTTGCAATAAAAATTCAATTTAGAATTTTTCTTGCCCAACGTCTATAATAATATACCTTTGATAGTTCTAGTTTTGAGATTCATTGTGCACAGTGTAAGTTTTGGTACACTTTGTCTCATGTTTTACACAATGAAATGAAAATATATTCGTTTCATTTGCGACCTTTCTATTTGCAGTTCAGATTAAATAAGACTGAGAATTTCTGACTACTTATAACCAACCCTTGCAGAAGCAATGGTTACACTTGGTAAAGTGTTCTTTGGGGAACTGCACTCAATAAACGTTACAATCCTAGTTTGTTGCAGCACCAGTTGTAATTCCACTCTGAAATTCAGTGGGTAAAAAATGGGAAAAGTTCAGGCTGCTAGAGAGAGGGATAAAGTAAGGCACATCTGATTCGAGAAGTTTTATTAAAAGAAAAAAAATTACATGAGAGAGTTTCTTTATATTATTTTCTGAATTCTGCCCACTTTCCTGGGGGAAAACCTAAATCCCTCTTCCGGCCTTGTAATCTCTTCATCTACATAAAGCCTACACCTTCAAAAAAAATTCCTAGACTGAAGTAATTAAATCAAGTACCATCTTAGCCTGCAAAGTCTTTGAAATATGTAATATACTTAGACAGATTCAGGTTAATGTTCCCCAAGTGCCTCGTGAAGCATTACCAAGACTAAGTTCTCAGTGGATCAATAAGTTGGTGTCTACTATGGTTATGCAGATCTTTTCATGTATATCAACATGTAAAATTTTATACTTTTATTTATAAATATCCTTCACTTAAAAAAAAGTTTTCAAAACTGTCAAATCAATTATGTGTTTTGATCAATTTGCTCCATCTGCATAAAGGTGTTCTCTGTTTTAGATCTGTTTGTATGTAGTTATGTCTCTTCACCTCCAAATATTGAAACAGAAACAATGTCGTGGTGAAGAGCCCAAGCCCAGCCTCACCACACACTAGCCTTAGCCTTGGGCAGCATTCCACCTCTTCTGCGTGATTCCTCAAACCACGCAAAGGGATGTTGTTCATAGGATTGTTGTGAGGATCGATCAAGGTCATTAGGTATACATTATATCCTTTAGCCCGGCATAGAGTGAGCAGTCAGAAAAAAATAAGAGCACCTTTGAACTGCAAAAATATTTATGGCAGGGCCCACCAAACGGTTATAATTATCTTATTACCCAATAACATGACTGAAATGCATCCTCACAGGAGTGGAATACTTGAAAATTATTATTTAACCAAAATTAATATTTCTTAGAAAGGCAGAGAAGCCCTAAAAAGAATAGTATAAAAAGAAAAGAGTTTAAATTCCAACTCTGGCACATTAAACAACCAATTCTGGTTGCTTATTTTATTCTAACCAGCTGATTTGTAGTTTGTAAATTGGACATGACCTGTTTATAGTAGATGCTTGGTGAATGCATGCTGAAATATTACTCGAAGATACTGTCTACAAAAGCATTTTCAATGCTTTTATCTGTCTGATAGTGTAAGGCTCCTTTCAGTTTAAGGAAAAACCATAAAATTGAGTGATATTTTTTACTTTCTGGGTTATTACTACTCATGTATTAATATTTCTCACTAATGATAAACAAATGGAGCAAATGTGGCTCTGCAGGGCAATTATTGCATTAAGACCTGAACTGCAAATGTTTAATGCTCACAGGGATTCTTTCTCCCTCTCCACCCACATCCACTTCAGTGAGAGACCGAATGAGAACCCTATGTCCACTTACAGAAAACCAGTGCTGAAAAGCTCCATACAGCTGACCGCTAAAACATAACTTGAATTTTACTTTTTCCCAAGCAAAATGCTATTGTCTTTCATGTTCATAGTCCTTTAAAGATTATTTTGTTCATTTCACAGGTCTCCTGTTATGGCCGGAGGTCTCTTTGCTGTTGATCGGAAATGGTTTTGGGAATTGGGTGGCTATGATCCAGGTTTAGAAATCTGGGGAGGAGAACAGTATGAAATCTCTTTTAAGGTAAGCCACAAGACTCTCTTCACACTATGTCTACATTATTTTGACAATTCTGATAGAATATCACCATGTTGCTTCATGACCTGTGTTCTGGGATGACTTGATAATAGACATGTCACCTTCGCAAGTGAGCTCTTATAGTTTTTGTTTGTTTTGGTTTTTATTTTTTCTTGACATATAATTATTATACATATTTGTGGGGTACACGTGAAATTTTGATACATGTATACAATGCATAATTATCAAATCAGGGTGACTGGGATACCCATCACCTCAAACATTCATCTTTTCTTTGTGTTAGAAACATGACAATTATTCTCCTCTAGCTATCTTGCAATATACAATATATTATTAACTATAATCTCCCTACTTGTATAAGGCCATTTTTGCATTGCTATAAAGAAATATCTGAGACTGGGTAATTTACAGAGAAAAGAAGTTTAATAGGCTCACAGTTCTGCAGGCTGTATAAGAAGTGTGGTTCTGGCATCTGCTTTTGATAAGGGCCTCAGGAAGCTTTTAATCACTGTGGAAGGTAACAGGGAGCCAGCATGTCACATGGTGAAAGCAAGAGCAAAAAGTGCAGGGGTGAGCTGCCACACACTTTTAAACAACCAGATCTCATGAGAACTCACTCACCAGCAAGAGGATGGCACTAAGCCATTCATGAGGAACCCATTCCCCATGATCCAAACACCTCCCAGCAGGCCTCACTTCCAACACTGGGGACCACATTTTGACATGAGATTTGGAGGGGGGCAAGCATCCAAACTATATCACTACAGTACTATCAAATACTAGAACTTATTTCTTCTATTTAACTGTATTTTTATATTCATTAACCAACTTCTCTTTTTCCCCCTCCCCATACCCACTTCCTTCTATTCCCAACCTCTGGTAACCACCATTCTCCTTTCTACCTCCATGAGAGCAACTTGTTTAGCTCCCCATATGAGCTAGGACATAGGATATTTTTCTACACCTGACTTATTTCACTTAAAATAATGACCTTCAGTTCCTTCTATGTTCCTGCAAATGATAGCATCATTTCTTTCTATGGCTGCATAATATTTCATTGTGTACATACACTACATTTTCTTCATTCATCCAATGGTGGACGCTTAGGTAACTATTGAGATCACTCACACACACACACACACACACACACACACACACACACACAAAGGAATGCAGCTATCACTTCTGTATACTGATTTCTTTTCTTTTGAAAATATACTCAGCGGTCGGATTGCTAGATTATATGGTAGTTCTATTTTAGTATTTTGAGGATTCTCCATACTCTTTCTTCTAATTGCTATATTACTTTGCATTTCCACCAACAGTGTGGGAGCATTTCCCTTTCTCTGCACCCTTGCCAGCATTTTTTTATTTTTTGTTTTTGAGATAATTGCCATTTTAACTTGGGTAAGGTATAACCTCAATGTGGTTTTGATTTTCATTTCCCTAATGACTAAAGGTGTTGAACATTTTTTTTGTTTAACTGTTGGTCATTTGTATGTCTTGTTTTGAGAAATGTCTATTCAGGTATTTGGTCCACTTTTTAATTGAATTATTTGAGAGATTTTACTATTGAGATGTTTGAGCTCATTATATATTCTGGTTATTATTTCCTTGCCAGATGGATAGTTTGCAAATATTTTCTCCCATCCTATAGGTTGTCTCTTTAATTTGTTGATTGTTTCCTTGCTCTACAGAAACTTTTCAGCTTGATGTAAATGTGTCTGTTTCTGCTTTTGTTGCATGTGCTTTTGAGGTCTTACCCCAAAAAAATCTTTGCTCAGACCAAAGTCCTGTAGTGTTTCCCCAACATTTTCTTCTAGTGGTTTCATGATTTTGGGTCATATAGCTAAGTCTTCAATCTATTTTCAGTTGATTTTTGTACATGATGAAAGATAACAATTTAATTTCATTTTTCTTCATATGGATATCCCATTTTCTCAGCATCATTTACTGAAGAAACGGTCCTTTTCTCCATTGTATGTTCTTGGCGCCTTTGTCAAAAATGAGTTGGCTGCAAGTGCATGGATTTATTTTTGGGTTCTCTATTTTGTTCAATTGATGTATGCATCTGTTTTTATGCCAGTATCATGGTATTTGGGTTACTATAGCTTTGTAGTATAATTTGAAATCAGGTAATGTGATGCATCCAGCTTTGTTCTTTTTGTTCAGGACTGCTTTAGCTATTTAGGGCCTTTTCTTGTTCCCTACAAATTCTAGGATTTTTTCTGTTTCTGTGAAGAATGTTGTTGGTAATTTGATAGGGATCACAATAATTATTTAGATCGTTTTGGGTAGTGTAGAGATTTTAACATTATCAATTTTTCCAATGAATAAGCATGGTATATCTTTCCATTTTTTGTGTGTCTTCAACTTCTTTCATCATTGGTTTGTAGTTTTCTTTGAACACATTATTTCACTTATTTAGTTAAATTTATTCTTAGGTATTTTTGAGCTATTATAAATAGGATTGTTTTCTTGATTGCTTTTCAGATTGATTTCTGTTAGTGTATAGCAACTTTATTAAATTCATTTATCAGTTCCAAAAACTTTTGGTGGAGTCTTTAGGTTTTTCTAAAAATAAGATTATGTCATCTGCAAAGATAATTTCACTTCTTCTTTTACAATTTTGATGCTCTTTGTTTCTTTTTCTTGCCTAATTACTCAGGCTAGGACTTCCAGGGCTAGGTTGAATAGAAGTGGTGAAAGTGAGCATCCTTGACTTGTTCCAAATCTTAGGCTTTCAATTTCCCGCCTTTCAGTGTGATCTTTCACGTAGGTTTGTAATTTTATCATATTGAGGTATTTTCTTTCTATATCCAATTTGTTACGAGTTTTTATCATGAAGAAATGTTACATTTCACCAAATACTTTTTCAGCATATATCAAAATGATCATATGCTTTTTGTCCTTGATCATATTTAGGGATTTTCGTATGTTGAACCATCTTTGCATCTTTGGGATAAAGCCCACTTGATTATGTTGAATGTTCTTTTTAATGTCTTATTGAATTATGTTTTGTTGAGGGTTTTTATATATACGTTTGTCGGGAATTTTGGCTTATAGATGTGTGTGTGTGTGTGTGTGTGTGTGTGTGCACTTATCTAGTTTAAGTATCAGGATAATACTGGCCTTACAGAATGAGTTTGGAAGAATTCCCTCCCTTCAATGTTTTGAAATAGTTTCAGATAGTTTGTCAGATACATAGTTTGCAGATACATAGATAGTTTGTCAGATACATAGTTTGCAAATATTTTCTCCCATTTGTTCTTCCTTAAAAGTTTGGTAGAGGCCAGCCACGGTGGCTCATGCCTGTAACCCCAGCACTTTGAGAGGCCAAGGCGAGCGGATCATGAGGTCAGGAGTTTGAGACAAGCCTGACCAATATGGTGAAACTCCGTCTCTACTAAAATTACAAAAATTAGCAGGCCATGGTGGCACGTGCCTGTAATCCTAGGCACTTGGGAGGCTGAGGCAGGAGAATTGCTTGAACCCGGGAGGTGGAGGTTGCAATGAGCCAAGATTGTACCACTGCACTCCAGCCTGGTGACAGAGTAAGACTCCATCTCAAAAAAAAGAATAAAAAAGTTTGGTAGAAGTCAGTAATTAATCCACCAAGTGCTGGGCTTTTCTTTAATGGAAGACTATTACTGCTTTGATTTCATTATTCATTATTGATCTCTTCAGGTGATCTCTTCAGGTTTTCTTTTTCTTTATGGTTCAATCTTCATAAGTTGTATATTTACAATAACTTATCCATTTCTTCTAGGTGTCCAATTTTTTGGTGTATAGTTGTTCATAATAGTTTCTTACAATCCTTGGTATTTCTGAGATCTCAGTTGTCATATCTCCTTTTTCATTTCTGATTTTATTTACTTGAGTCTTCTGTCTTCCGTTTTAGTCTAGCTAAAGATTTATTACATTTATTTATCTGTTTTAAAAACCAATTTTACAGTTCATTGATCTTTTGTATCAAATTATTGTTCTCTATTATTAAGTTCAACTTTTATTTTAGATTCAGAGGGTACACATGCAGGATTGTTACAAGCGAATATTGTGTGCTGCTGAAGTTTGGGGTATAATTCAACGCATCACCCAGATAGTGAGCATGGTATTCAATAGGTAATGTTTTAACTATTGCCCCCTACTCCCTACCCTCTCTTGTAGCCCCAGTGACTTTTGTTCTCATGTTTATGTCCATGCGTACTCAATGCTCATCTTCCTCTCAGAAATGAGAACATGTGGTATTTGATTTTTCTGTTCCTGCATTAATGCATTTAGGATAATGACCTCTAGCTGCATCCATGTTGCTGCAAAGGAAATGATTTTGTTCATTTTTATGGCAGTGAAGTATTCCATGGTGTATATGTACCACATTATTTTTATTCAGTTCACCATTGATGGGCATGTAGGTTGATTCCATGTCTTTGCCATCATGAAGAATGCTGCAATGAACATATGAGTGCAGGTGTCTTTTTGGTAAAATGGTTTATTTTCCTTTGGACATATACCCAGTAATGATATTGCTGGGTTGAATGGTAGTTCTATCTTTAGTTCTTGGAAAAATCTCCAAACTGCTTTCCCCAGTGGCTGAACTAATTTACATTCCCACCGACAGTGTATATGTGTTCTTTTCCTCTGCAGCCCTGCCAATATATTCTATTTTTACTTTTTTTTTTTTCTGAGATGGAATCTCACTCTGTCCCCCAGGCTGGAGTGCAGTGGTGCGATCTCAGCTCACTGCAACCTTTGCCTTCTAGGTTCAGGTAATTCTCCTGCCTCAGCCTCCCATGTAGCTGGGACTACAGGCACCTGCCACCATGCCTGGCTAATTTTTGTATTTTTTGTAGAGATGGGGTTTTGCCATGTTGGCCAAGCTAGTCTTGAACTCCTGACTTCAGGTGATCTACCTGTCTAGGCTTCCCAAAGTGCTAGGATTATTTATAGGCATGAGCCACTGCAACCAGCCTCTATTTTTACTTTTGAATAATAGCCATTCTGACTGGTGTGAGATGATATCTCATTGTGGTTTTGATTTGCATTTATCATATAATTGGTGATGTTGAGCATGTATCAATATGTTTTTTGGCCACTTGTATGTCTTCTTTTAAGAAGAGTCCTTTGCCCACATTAAAACAGGGTTATTTGTTTTTCACTTGTTAATTCATTTAAGCTCCTTATGGATTCTAGATATTAGATCTTTGTCAGATACATAGTTTGCAAATATTTTCTCCCATTCTGTAGGTTGTCTGTGTACTCTGTTGATAGTTTATTTTGTTGTGCAGAAGCTCTTATGTTTAATAGACCCCACTTGTCAATTTTTCGTTTTGTTGTAATTGCTTTTCAGATCTTGGTCATAAATTCTTTGTCAAGGCCAATGTCCAGAAAAGCATTTCTTAGATTTTCTTCTAGAATTTTTATAGTTTGATGTCTTACATTTAAGTCTTTAATCTATCTTGAGTTAACTATTGTATATGGTAAGAGGTAGGAGTCCAGTTTCATTCTTCTGCATATAGATATCCAGTTATCCCAGCACTACTTATTGAAAAGGAAGTCTTTTTCCCTTGCTTATTTTTGTCAAGTGGATATTGAGTTATTCCAGCACTATTTATTGAATATGGAGTTCTCTTCTCATTGCTTATTTTCTTGTCAACTTTGTAGAAGATTAGTTGATTATAGGTGTGCTGCTCTATTTCTGGGTTCTCCAGTCTGTTCCCATGCTCTATGTGTCTGTTTTTGTACAGTACCCTGCTGTTTTGATTTACTGTAGTCTCATAGTACAGATTGATTTTAGGTAATGTGGTACTTCTGACTCTGTTCTTTCTGCTTAGGATTGTCTTGGCTATTTGGGTTCTTTTGTTGCTTCCACATGAATTTGGGACTAGTTTTTTCTAATTCTGGGAAAAATGACATTGGTAATTTGACAGAAACGTTGTTGAATCTGTAGATTGTTTTGGATAGTATGGCTATTATAACAATAACTATTCTTCCAAGCCATGAGCATGAAATGTTTTCTTTTGTTTATGTCATCTATGATTGCTTTCATCAGTATTTTGTAGCTCTCCTTGCAGATATTTTCCATCCTTGGTTAGTGTAGTCCTATGTTTGCTTTTGTATTTCTGGCTATTGTAAATGAGATTGCATTCTTGATTCAGCTCTCAGCTTAAATGTTATTGGTGTATAAAATGCTACTAAATTTTGTACATTGATTTTGTATACTGAAACTTTACTGAAATCATTTATCAGGTCTGTAAGCCCTTTGGCAGAGTCTGTGGGATTTTCTAGGCATAGAATCATATCATTAGTGAAGAAAGGTGATTTGGCTTCTTTTCCTATTGGATGCTTTATGTTTCTTTCTTTTGCCCAAATGCTCTAAGTAGGACTACCAGTAGTGTCAAATAAGAGTGGGGAGGATGGGTATCCTTGTCTTGTCCCAGTTGTTAAGGAAAATGCTTCCAGCTTTTGCCCATTCAGTATGATGTTGGCTATGGGTTTATCATAGATGGCTTTTATTATTTTGATATAGATTTTTAATGCTTAGTTCATTGAAGGTTTTTATGAAAGAATTATGGGATTTATCAAAAGTTTTTTCTACATCTATTAAGATGATTATATGGGTTTTGTTTTTAATTCTGCTTATGTGATGAATCACGTTTGTTAATTTGGATATATTGAACTGAACCAGTCTTACATCCCAGGAATGAAGACTTCTTGACCATGGTGAATTAGCTTTTTGACGTACTGCTGAATTTATTTTACTAGTATTTTACTGAGGGTTTTGTGTCTATGTTCATCAGGGTTATTGGCCTGTAATTTGCCAGATTTTGGCCTCAGGGTGATACTGGTTTCAGGGAATGAATTAGAAAGGGGTCCCTCCTACTCGATGTTTTGGAATAATTTTAGTAGAATTGGTACCAGCTCTTCTTTCTATGATTGGTAAAATTTGACTGTGAATCCATCTGGTCTGGGCTTTTTCAGTTTGCTGGTTTTTCGCTACTGATTCAATTTCAGAACTTGATATTTGTCTGTTCAGTATTTCAATTTCTTCCTGATTCAATCTTGGGAGTTTATGTACTTCCAGTAATTTATCCATGTCCTCTAGATTTTCCAGCTTGTATGCACAGAGATGTTCATAACAGTGTCTAAGGATCTTTTTTTTTTATTGTACTTTATGTTCTGGGGTACATGTGCAGGTCATGCAGGATTGTTGCATAGGTACACACGTGGCAATGTGGTTTGCTGCCTCCATCCCCCCCATCACCTACATCTGGCATTTCTCTCCATGTTATCCCTACCCGACCTCCCCACCCACCCGCTTTCCCTCCCTTGGCCCCCCCAACAGACCCCATGTGTGATTATCCCCTCACTGTGTCCCTGTGTTTTCCTTGTACAACACCCACCTATGAGTGAGAACATGCGGTGTTTGATTTTCTGTTCTTGTGTCGGTTTGCTGAGAATGTTGGTTTCCAGATTCACCCATGCCCCTACAAAGGACATGAACTCATCATTTTTTATGGCTGCATAGTATTCCATGGTGTATATGTGCCACATTTTCCTTGTCTAGTCTATTGTCGATGGGCATTTGGGTTGGTTCCAGGTCTTTGCTATTGTAAACAGTGCTGCTATGAACATACATGTGCATGTGTCTTTATAGTAGAATGATTTATAATCCTTTGGATATATACCCAGTAATGGGACTGCTGGGTCAAATGGAATTTCTCTTTCTAGGTCCTTAAGGAAGCACCACATTGTCTTCTACAATGGTTGAACTAGTTTACACCCCCAGCAACAGTGTAAAAGTGTTCCTGTTTCTCCACATCCTCTCCAGTATCTGTTGTCTCCAGATTTTTTAATGACTGCCATTCTAACTGGCATGAGGTAGTATCTCAATGTGGTTTTGATTTGCATTTCTCTAATAATCAGTGATGATAAGCATTTTTTCATATGTTTTTTGCTCTCATAAATGTCTTCTTTTGAAAAATGTCTGTTCATATCCTTTGCCCACTTTTGGATGGGTTTGTTTGTTTTTTTCTTGTAAATCTGTTTTAGTTCTTTGTAGATTCTGGATATTAGCCTTTGTCAGATGGGTAGATTGCAAAAACTTTTTCCCATTCTATTGGTTTCCAGTTCACTCTAATGATTGTTTCTTTTGCTGTACAGAAGCTCTGGAGTTTAATTAGGTCCCATTTGTTTCTTTTGGCTTTTGTTGCCATTGCTTTTGGTGTTTTAGTCATGAAGTCCTTGCCTATGCCTATGTCCTGAATGGTTTTGCCTAGGTTTTCTTCTAGGGTTTTTATGGTGCTAGGTCTTATGTTTATGTCTTTAATCCATCTGGAGTTAATTTTAGTGTTAACAACTTTTTAAAAATGTACAGTATTTTTGACAGCTATATTGCTTTATACCAAAGTACAAATATAAGCCACAACTAGCAAATAGTTTATATACCCATCCTTCAGGGAGATGTTGAATGGTCAGGCTAGCTGGATACTGTTGACAAAGCACTGTTCTAAGAAAGACATATTTTTTTGCTATTAATCATATTTTTATTATTTAAATACATCAAGCAACCCAGCAGATTCTGTTCCAAGTAAGCATATGCCCATCTCAGAGTTAGGTCAACCGTGTCTGCATACACATGGTTGTTATCGTAAAACTGAAAATGGTTCATTAAGTTGAATCTAGGATCTCTATCACCCTTGGTGACTATTTGGTGTGACTGGGATAATTGTGCAGCTAATTCTAGCAGCTAACAGTGGGCCCCTGGGACATGTGAGTTCTCCACACCCCCATGCAGCCCTTCCTGTTTGCCCTGTAGCTTTTGATAATAACATGCAGCTCTCTGGGAGGGATGACCCAGTGAGACTTTTCTACTTCAGTCTCTCAGCAAAAAGATGAAAGGAAAAATATGCCTCTTACCTTTGGGGAGTCACTTCACCAGGAAGTTTTGTTAAAAGTTTATAGCATGTGTTTCAGTAAATATTAATGGCAAAAAGGTTTGTTCAGATATGATATTCTGTAAATTGGGTTATAGATAGTGGATTAAAATAAGGGGCCATTTTCATTTTTAAAACCAGGATACATATATTTTGGGAATTGTTGATATCCCCAATAATAATAGGCTTAACATTTGCATTAATTAAGGAATGATTAAAAGAAATAAACCAAAAGTCATTTAATAGCATCTGACAATTTATGGTGCCTACACTCTTAGATCTGCACACATTAAATGACTTGTCTAGTGTCACCTTATTAATTTTTACCCAGAATCAAATTATCCTGTAACCATCCCCAGTTTTTTCTTCACTGATAGAAAGCCAACACTTAGTACTAACATTTATCATTGTAGTTCATTTCTCAGGGACATCAAGACATTCATGGTTATTTGTTTGTTTGTTTGTTTGTTGGTGATATGGAGTTTCACTCTTGTTGCCCAGGCTAGAGTGCAGTGGCATGATCTCAGCTCATTGCAACGTCCACCTCCTGGGTTCAAGAGATTCTCTTGCCTCAGCTTCCCAAGTAGCTGGGATTACAGGCACCCACCACCATGCCCGACTAATTTTTTGGATTTTCAGTAGAGATGGGGTTTCACTATGTTGGGCAGGCTGTCCTTGAACTCCCAACCTGCTCATCCTGGCCTCCCAGTGTTTATGGTTTTTTTTAGAGGAGAAGTTATTGGGCAACAAAGATAAATGTCCTGGTTGTATAAACAATCATTTCATATAAGTTAAAGTTTAAGCCAAAGGAGGCCATTTGATGCCCAAAGGAAAAAAATATATACTAGTGGGAAAATCATATTTGATGGGTGATGAGCAGAAGTTATTTTCTTCTTCTCTTAATATCATCCTTATCTGTCCCAAACTTTAGCCTGACCAACACTCCCCTATGCTCTCTCTTCATGGAATCAGAAATATGTTACCTGCAACCCACTCTCATGACTAGGGCAGCATGCTTGAATAAAAGACATCATTTGGTGAATGAAGGCAATGCAAAGATGTTCATTTCCTTTAAATATATATTGACTGTATCAAAGCAATTGTAGAAAAATGCCTAGGTATAGTCTTCCAGCTCCCCTAGCAGATAGATATTGAGGTCCTCCCCGGGAGTGGCAGGGAATGGCTGAGTTCATGAAAAGTGCGGGGCAGCGCGGGGGGGCGCTTCAGGTAAAAGCAGAAGCATAGAGGTTGGATAATTATGCAAGCTGCATAATTTTCTTTCTAGGCAATCAGGTACTTGTCTGGAGTGCATCATCTCTATTCAGCTTGGAAAAGTGTTGTTCTAAACACTTTGTAGTTCATTATAGCTCTGTGCATTTTATGATCTCCAAAGACATTAGAATTATTCACATTCCATAATCCATATATCATTTAGGAGATATGATATGTAAAACTCCATGGGCATTTTCTGTCTGTCATATAACTGAAAGACTATCTGCTTCTACACTCTTGGTAGACTGAGGCCTAGTATCGGGCTAGTGTTAAGGAAGGAGCGGGATGGTGGTACAGTGAGATTTGTCTTGGAGTAAACAGGAACAATGGGAGAATGGGAAGCTCGATGTGTGTCTATATTCAGATGGAAGACTTTTCTTTAGTCATAGAAAAACCAATGTTTTCTATGGAGTTAAGAGAGCATACAGTTTAGGGAAACTGCAAGTGTCTCTATGCTGTAACATAGCATTTGGAATTAGTGCAAAAGATTGGAGAAAGAAGAATAGTTCACATTATAAGGGGCCTTCGTTTGTTTTCATGCTAAGAAATTTGAGGGTTTTCCTGAGAAGAGTGGGGACAAACTGAAGGATTTGAAGGATTTTATTCAGGGAACTAATATGATTAGATTTGGAGTTAGACAAATCACTCTCTGTACAGTAAAAATAATCTTTTTTTTTAAAGTGAATTTGAGTAAAACAATACTACAAGCAGGGAAAACAGAGGAGTTACCACACCAACATCCCCAATGGAGCATGGGCTTCTATTTTTGTGCCCCGGGATCCAGGTACATAATATAGTCAGTACATGTGTATCATTGCATTAGGCTGTGGCAAGTAATTTAGATAACATATGACTGTGCACTAAAGTGAGGTGTGGCCATAGGAATTGAAATAAATGGACAGAGATTTAAAATATGTTAGTGATGCAGAATCCAAAGGAGTTGGACAATTTGCTTGTTTTAGGGAAAGAGGAGGAATGAAGGAGTCAAAAAAAGAGAGAAGCTTCTGGCTTGGGTCACTTCTTATGCCATTCACTGAAGTCAGAAACACTGGGCACAGAGCAAGTTGAGGGAGGGACGATGACCATTTGCTTCAAATATGAAGACTCTGAGAGGTTTGTAGGAGATTCAGGTCCTGCTGATCATAAGTCTGCCTGGATAGAAGAGCCTGGTTCTCTAGCATCCAGAGAGAAGTCTGGGCTACAAAAGTAGTTTGAGAGGTTGTACATATCTAGGTGGGAATTAAAGCTATGGGAGTAATGCTATTATTGAGGGAAAATTAGAATCCATAAAGGATTGGCTGGGACTCTGACAATCATCACGTTTTAGGCTTGGGCAGAAGAAAAGTGGTTGCAAAAAAAAGCTGTGGAGCTACCAAAAGTTGGAAGAAAATAGAAAAAAGTCTAGAGGAAGTATCGATTCTCAGAAATCAGTGGAAGGTATTTCATGAAAAATGGGCACATATTCTAGGCACCAAAGATACAAGCATAAAAGAAACATAGTCGTTATCTAGAGACGTTCAAATTCTGGTGAGGGAGCTATCTACAGTTAAGTAGATAATTCAGAGCTGTCGATACCCACAGAAGAGAAATAAGATACTACTGCAGCCCAGAGAAAACGTGTCTGTATACTCCCAACTCCTAAGTCTCCAATTAGAACAAACTCAGAAGAAAAGAATCCTGAACTATTGCTTGCCCCATGAGTGATTTCATCACACAAAATAACATCATATTTTACCTGATAATTCATTCATTATCTTTCTCCCTTCAATAAAAGCAAAGCTACACAAAGGCATGGATTTTTGTCTCTTTTTCTCACTCTTGTGTCTCCAGAGCCTAGAAAAATTCCTGACATGTAGTATATGCTCAATAAATATTTTTTGAATGAATGAAAAAACACTAAGTATACATCCATACAAGGTGTCTACTGATCTCAGACCATATACCAGGGAATCCTATTTATACAAAACTGCTGATATGAATTTGTTTTCTTGTCCTTTGATTTTTCTCTTAAAAGCTGTGTATGCAACATGTTGGTTTTGATTGAGCATTCCAGTAGGCAGTGCTTTAGTGAAACCGAGAGCTCACCGTGCCATGAGGATTATTCAAACCTCTAGCAAACCTTCTTAGCCATGATATACACTGGCTTTAAATCAAATGACAAAATCTGCACATTTTCCTGCTCTTTAAGATTTTTCACTAAGGATATTGTCCTTCAAATAAGTTCAACCATGGGAAATATTCTACAACCAGTGATGACACAATGGGCCTTTCTTGTAATTAACTCCACTCATTTAGAACTCTCCTAGAAAATTACCTGAAACTTAAAAAAACAAAATTACTCAGCTGCAAAGAGAATGATTTGTTAAAAAAAAAATTGTCTTCCTGAACAAAGAATTTTTTAGCTGTTAAGAATTCTTCAGGTGTGTATCTGTTCTATACTTGGACAACTAAAAGACAACTGGGTCTTAAAAGTTTTAGATTCCACTAGTGTAGAATGCTTAACAGAAAGGTGGTTTGTGTAATGGATTACTATCTTTTTTCTAATCAAGTACATTAAGAAAAATAGGCAGAGATGTGAGACCAGGCTAATTATCATGAATTCATTTTCTGAGCACCTCCCCTGGCCACCCTCCCCACAACAGGCCCTGGTGTGTAATGTTCCCCTTCCTGTGTCCATGTGTCCTCATTGTTCAACACCCACTTATGAGAACATGCAGTGTTTGGTTTTCTGTTCTTGTGTCAGTTTGCTGAGAATGATGGTTTCCAGGTTCATCCATGTCCCAGCAAAGGACAAACTCATCCTTTTTTATGGCTGCATAGTATTCCATGGTGTATATGTGTCACATTTTCTTTATCCAGTCTATCATTGATGGGCATTTGGGTTGGTTCCAAGTCTTTGCTATTGTGAACAGTGCTGCAATAAACATACGTGTG
>CAUYLG010040535.1:0-114995 GCA_963573385.1 Cacajao melanocephalus
CACCCGCCGGGGATACCCGGTGGGCCCCACCCCCCCCCGCCAAAATTCGGTTTTTAAAAAATCAAAGTCGGCCAACCCCCCCCCCCCCCCCCCCCCCCCCCGCAGCTCACATTCGTGGCCAGTGGCTCAGGACTGATTCACCCTCTGAGGGTCCGTCTATGCCGTTTAGCCCCGTTCCCGCAGCAGTTCCTTAAGTTCTGGAAGAGCCATCCTGAGTACCCTCTGGGCCTTCTGCCCGGAGGGTCCCAGTTATTTTCGCTTCTGCGGAGCACTTGACATGCTCCCCAGCCCTCCACGCCGACTGTGGGGCCTGCCCCGTGCTTCTCCCTCTGGGCAGGTAGAGAACTCCACACTGAGCTCCCAGAGCGCCGCGCTCACCGCTCAGTACGCGCTGCTGCAGAACCACCACACGGCCAAGGAGACGGAGAACGAGAGCCTGCAGAGGCAGCAGGAGCAGCTGACAGCGGCCTATGAGGCCCTGCTGCAGGACCACGAGCACCTGGGCACGCTGCACGAGCGGCAGTCAGCCGAGTACGAGGCCCTCATCCGCCAGCACAGCTGCCTGAAGACGCTGCATCGGAACCTGGAGCTGGAGCACAAGGAGCTCGGGGAGAGGTGGGGCCTGGGGAAGGAATAGGACCTGGGGAGGTGGATTCTGGAGGAGCGGTGGGGCCTGGGGATGGGGGTGGGGTGGGGGGAGGTGGGGCCTGGGGTAGATGGGTGGGGCCTGGGGGCGAGGCAGGGCCTGGGAAAGATGGGTGGAGCCTAGAGGAGAGGTGGGACCTGGAGGAGATGGGTCGGGCCTGGGGAAGATGGGTGGAGCCTGAAGGAGAGGTGGGGCCTGGGGTGAGGGTTGGAGCCTGGAGGAGAGGTGGGGCCTGGGGTGAGGGTTGGAGCCTGGAGGAAAGGCGGGGCCTGGGGAGAGGGGTGGAGCCTGGAGGAAAGGCGGAGCCTGGGGAAAGGGGTGGAACCTGGAGAAAAGGCGTGACCTGGGGAGATGGGTGGAGCCTGGAGGAGATGAAAGGGGTGGAACCTGGAGGAAAGGCGTGACCTGGGGAGATGGGTGGATCCTGGAGGAGATGGTTGGGACCTGGAGGAGATGGTTGGGACCTGTGGGAAAGGTGCAGCCTGGGGAGAGGGTGGAGCCTGGAGGAGGAGAGACGGGGCCTGGGGGAAATTGTGGGGAGAAGGTGGGACGTGGGGGGAGGTGAAGGAGGATGAAGGTCGGGCCCCTGGGTAGGCCTGCAGCGGGGCCTAGGGCCAGGCCTGCGGAGTCTGCCAGGCTGGGACTTCCCCTGCCCTCCCTGCAGGAAGTCTCTTGGCTGGCTGCTTCCCATTGTTGGGGCACCTGAGCTTTCCCAAAGGGAAGGAAATAAAACGTCACCTTCAGCAATTTGGAATTTGTACAGCTGGAGACAGTGGCAAGAGGGGTTCCTGTGTGGAGAAAGGGGTACCTCTACTACTTCCAGCTCTAGAGAGCCCAGAATGGGCCTTTGGGGCCTTGATCCCATAAGGGTTCTCTTCTTTTCTCCCTTTTCTCCCCAAAACAGAAATAAGGAGGGAATTCTCCATGGCTCCGTTTGTACGGATGTGCCTTCTCTGGCCTCCTAGCTCTTCTCTTTCATACCAAGGTCTCAATTGCTTTCTTTCATTTTTAGCCTTTAATTATGGAAACTTCCAAATATATAGAAAGTAAGCAGAATCATATAGTGAAACTTGTGTAAGCTTCATGCAGCCTCGACAGTCATCTATGTCCTGCTATTCTCATTTCATGTGCACCTCCCACTCGTCACCCCCATACCCCATTTTTACAGGTGAAATTTACATAAACTGAAATGTGCACATCTTAACTTTGCACCCTTGACAGTTCATGGTCTTGGGTTTTGTATTCATTAGTTCAACCAACCTGGGCTGATCCTGTCTCCTGCTAATCAGTGATGGTACCAGGCACCTGCGCAGGGCATGGCAGGATCCAGGGAGGGCTAGGATAGGTAGGATGCTGCTCTCCAGAGTCTGAGGGCCAGGTGTGATGTGCACCTGAATCTGATGCATGAGAGAGACATGGGCCCAAGAGAGGCTCTCAGATACTTCGAGTACAACAGAGGGAGCAAGGCGCACTTCCTTTGAAGCAGCCTCAGCAACATGGCTAACTGAGCACTGGTTCTTCAAGGTGAAGCAGGGAGGACATTTCCATGGTCAGGAGCCACAAGTGTCATTGAGTCACAAAAGCCTTGTGTGGGCACTGATGATGCTTGTGGGTTCATGGGTGGTGATGACATTCATTTATTCACTTACCAAGTGCTTCCTTTTTGCCTGTATCTGGAGTTCTTCACTCCTTTTATCCATCCAGATCTCCATCCTTCAGGGACTGTTGAGGCATCTGCTCCTATAAGACTATTCCTTCTGGCCAAAAGCAACATCTTCTGCCTCTTGGCACTTTGATCTCTTCCCCCACCCATCTTGTCATTTGTGTGACATTTATTGTGTATGTGGTGTCTAGACGTGGTAGGAATTGCACCCAGTTGACTAATAAAGCATTCGTGTAAGTCTGATACTAGCATGATGCCCAGTACTCACCAGGCGCTCATGTACCTTATTCTTAGTGTTATGTGATGTTGTACTAAATGTCTTTTTTTGTGTGTGAGATGGAGTCTTGATCTGTCACCCAGACTGGAGTGCAGTGGAGTGATCTTGGCTCACAGCAGCCTCCACGCCTGGGTTCAAGCAGTCTTCCTACCTTAGCCTCTCAAGTAGCTAGGACTACAGGCATGCACAACCACACCAGGATAATTTTTGTAGTTTTAATAGGGAGGGGTTTCACTCTGTTAGCCAGGCTGGTCTTGAACTCCTGACCTCAAGTGATCTGCCCACCTCCATTTCCCAAAGTGCTGGGATTACAGGCATGAGCCACTGCACCTGGGCCTTTTTGTGTTCTTAATGTCCATTCAGAGGGCAAAGATTTTGACAGGTAGAGTTTGGACTGTTGTTTCCGCAGTACAGCATGTAGGAGTTACTCAGTGCTTTTTGCTGGCTGGACAGATGACTGGAGGCCCCTTTGGTGTGTCTGCAGCAGGGTAACAGGTTTAGGAGTGTAGGTACATGGCACACAAGGATGATGGTTCTCTATTTTTCTCATTTGACACGGAAATTGGAGACGCTCACTCATACATTGCTCTAACAAGTATTCACTACGTGTCATTCCTGACACGGGGCTTCAGTGGTGAGCAAGACTTAGTTTCTGCTTTGCGGTTGGGTCATTTGCTAATGGTTAGAGATGTGCTTGATTAATGTGCAGTGGAGTCCTGCAGAGAAAGGCTGGAACCCCCGGGGACACTGGCTAATCCCTGTCAGGTTGTCTTTGGGTGTGAGACACTCAGGAAGGGGTCTGTAGAGAAGAATTTGCCTGGATGGGGAAGATGGAGAGACTATGCGTGAGACTCCTCAACAGTCTGCCAGGAGATCCTGGGTCACCCGTGCACACACGAGGTTGAAGCAGGCTGGGCGGAGGAGGGCCCAGGGCCTGTTGGGCTGCATAGTTGTGCTCTGCTGCCCTCCAGAGACGCCTGTGCAGCGGGCAAAAATAGAGCTCAGAGGAGATTAGAGCCTGGAGGGTGAGGCCAAGATATGGGGATGACGAGGGCTGTGGCTGGGGGGCCTGAGGAGAGCTGCTGTGTGTATGTGACAGTGAGTCCCTGGCGGCTCCTGGGTGAACCTCTGTCTCCCGGGAAGGCCAGACTAAGAACAGGTGGCTGCAGGCTCCTGAGGGGAGAGGGAGAGGCTTCTCCAGCCCTTGGAGGGTGGGATTAGCTGTGATGCGCAGTGGAATTCCACTATTGGTTTTGTGGTTTCTCTGAGATCTATTTGTGCTTAGTGAACCACCTAGTAGCTTATTTATAATTCCCTAAAAGAGAAGGGCATGGAGCTCAGAAAATGCAGTCATTGCATTGTCGGCTGGCTAAAGGAAGAGGGGCTGCTTTATGAGGGCATGGAGGGACTGTGGAGACAGAATGAGTCGAGGAAGGGGATTCTGGGATCTGGGGCTCAGTGCTGGCCTGGACATGGCTTCAGCAGCTGCAGACCCTGCCTGCTTTCTGCCCCACACCCCTTACTTCTGCAGAGAGAATCTCCAGAAGAATCCTGTTTTCTCATAGGAGTCACGCAGATCCTCTGGGGTGTTAGTTACCGGTAGGAAAAGGCAGCCCTGGCCAGGCTCCCAGCAGGTATTTTCCTCTGACAGGCACGGGGACATGCTGACGCTCAAGGCGGAGCTGGAGGAGCGGGAGAAAGTCTTGACCACGGAGCGGGAGGTGCTGCAGCAGGAGCAGAGGACAAATGCCCTCGCCGTGGGCGAGAACCAGAGGCTGCGGGGCGAGCTGGACAGGTGAGCGCTGGCACCGGCCCTACACGCAGCAGCGTTCGGCATCCTGATTCTGTTCAGACCTGCCTTGAGTAGCAACCACTGAGAAGAGTCCCCTGGCAATCATGGGTTTTTATCCCTTGTCATGTGAACAGCTGGGTGGGTAATAAGCTAAAGGAACTTGAGCTGGTTGCTGGGATGCGAGGACTCGGGTGACACCCGGGGATGGCACATCATCTGAGTTCGGTGGTTCTCCCCTCCCACCCTTGTGGTGAGGATTGCATCAGGCACAGGTGAATTCATCCTCCGGCATAAGCCTGCCTCGTGCTCATAAAGGAGAGACTGCTGATTCCTCATGATTCACAGAGTCCCTGTCAGTCCACCTGCTTGCTGAAGTTTTATTTGTAGCCTCAAGACCAGTCTCTGTGGGGCTTTGGTGGACTCGCACAGAGTGGTGAAAGGCGAGGGTCACCGGGTACGCACATTCTTGGCCAAGGGCAGATGGTGACATGCTGCCTTCTAGTTTCAGCTCCTACTGCAAACGTCCTTTCAGAATCTGTCGAGTACCATGGTTTTTGTATTTTGTGCTTTTGGGCAGTGACTTTGCTGTTTAAAATGACTCACAATTGTAGTACTGAAGTGCTGTTTCATGTCGCTAAGCAGAGGGTGGCTGTGATGTGCCTTACAGAGAAAAAAGCTTTAGATGAGCTTTGTTCTGGCATGAGTTATGGTGCTGTTGGCTGTATGTTGCGTAAGGTATCTTCAAACAGAAACCCACATAAAACAAGATTATATATTGATCAAGTAATAAAAATGTGACCAGAGGCTCCTGGAAACCTAATTCTCTGTTTTTGCCCGAGGCTGGATGCTTTGCTGTTCACTAATTCAGGGTTTACAGCAACCTTATAGAATGTAACTGCCACACATAATGAGAATCGACTGTACTATTTTATCATAACTTATTCAAAGTCAGTGTTTCTGGTAGCAGAGTCAGGATGGAATCCAGGTCTTGTCTCATTGCAAAGGCTTGACCATACGAAATTCTTCTTCCTCCCACATATTTGCTGGGGGGTTACAAACTCAGATACCTTGGCTCCCCAGGCAAATAAAACACATGGGTAAAACAGTGCCAGACTTAGACCACAGACCGTAGAATGGAGAATGCGCATTGTCTAAAAGGGCAGCAGAGAATCGGCCCCAGCAAAGGTCGCCAGCTGGAGGCAGGCCCAGGACTGCCTGGTCAACCTTTTGTTTTATATATTTTAAGAGAACCTGAAAGTTTGGGTGTTGATGTCAACTTCCAAATTTTTTAATGTTGGCCACTAATTGTTTTTTTTGGAGATGGGATCTTGCTTAGCCGCCGAGGCTAGAGTGGCATGATCGTGGCTCACTGCAGCCTCAACCTCCCAGGCCTAAGAGATCCTCCCAGCTCAGTCTCCCAAGTAGCTGGGACCACAGGTGTGCGTCACTATGCCCAGCTTTTTGCACAGATGTCGCCTAGGCTGGTATGGAACTAGGCTCAAGCAATTCTCCCTCCTCAGCCTCCCAGAGTGCTGGGATTACACGTGTGGGCCACCACGCCTGGCTAACTAATTTGTTTTTAAAAAAATAAAATTGTACAGGCCAAAAAAGTCATGTCTGCATCCAAATCAAGTTCACAAGACCCTGGTAATGTGAGCTTTCCGATATAAATCTCCAGAGAACTCCCAGTTGGATAATAGTTGGTTTGATGATGGCAGTTTTAGTAGATTTACATAATACACACCATCTCATACTTTTATCTCAGGAGTTGAAATTAGAAAGGGGCTTAGAATTGGCAAAAAGAGCTGAGCAGAGACCAAGAATTTTAGAGCAAGAATGTTCTAGTGCAGTGGTTTAAACATTTTTGTAAACAGCAGAATCCTTTTTTTCAAGTGTGCGCCGATGCCAAAGCTGTAGCACAGTAAAGATCGCAGCAGTGACGCTGTGTTCAAACACGTGTCTGAGCCTGCCTGCTCAGTCTCCCTGGAGGCTCGGTATGGTGGCATCAGGGGTACCCTCATGGAGCCCCAAAGAACAGTTTGCTAATGGACAGTTGTGTTAAACCTCCTCATTTTCCAATTTTACACATGGAAAAAAAGGCCCAGCGAGGTTGTGATTTTGTCTAAGGTTGCACAGCCTGCCACTGTCAGAGCTGGGACAGAGCCCAGGTCTCTGGCCATTACCTGTTTGGCAGGCTCTTCAGCCCCTTTGCCCTGTGGCTCTTCACCCTCCAGGGTCAATTTCCTGCACCACCAGCTGAAGGGGGAGTACGAGGAGCTGCACGCCCACACCAAGGAGCTGAAAACCTCACTGAACAATGCGCAGCTGGAGCTCAACCGCTGGCAGGCCCGCTTTGACGAGCTGAAGGAGCAGCACCAGGCCATGGACATCTCGCTGACCAAGCTGGACAACCACTGCGAGGTGAGGCCCGTGCAGGGGGCGGCCTCAGGAGATGGGGACAGCCCAGGGCTCAGCCAGGCTGTGACAGGTCCTCATGGGCATTTGTGCTCGAAGACGGTGTATGGAGGTGGCACAGAGGCTGAGATATGAAGCCAAACGGGGGTCAACACGTCTTCTGGTGGGACTGTATATGTAAACACCCCATCTGACCTTTGCCTTTTGCAGGGTCAGGAGAGGCACAGTGGGGATGGGTGATGAGGTTTTATGCCGGTCCTCTTGGCCACATCCACGCTGTCTTCCTGCATCTCTTCAGTTCAGTAGCCACTGCTCTAGAGAAGGGGTGTGATTTTGCTCCGTTTTGGGGTGCGGCTGCCTCTGGGATGGAGCTCACTCAGGAGTCCCTGGTTTCCAGAGCTCTCCCTTCTAGTATACAAGGTTGGAAGTGGTCTCAAGCAGCAAGACCCTCTCCAGATGAGATCTTAGCAGACCCCAGCACATGGACGGCGGGCGAGGCAGGTGTGGCAGGGAGGAGCAGGTAGGTCTCGCCCTCCTAGACAGCCCCAGGACAGCCGGTGCCTCAGGACTGGGTTTGCTCTTTTGTCGAGAAACAATCTGAGATGCCTTTTCCCTAGACCCCTCTGTAGCCCTGTGGGACATCACAGTTGAGGAAACTGAGGCACAGGTGCCACAATGCCTTGTCACAGCCACCCACCCAGATCTCGTGCTGCCCCCCGACAATGAGAGACCCTGGGACCCTGAGGGCCCCACAGGGGTGGAGACAAAGGCCCCAGGACTGCCTGTGGAATCCTCGCTCCCGGGGCCGCATTGTCACGGGCAGGGGCGCCAGGATTTTCCAGGAGGCCTCAGGTCAGGGGCTGCAGGGCAGACCCCGCGGGAAAGGTCACACTTGTGAAGTAAAGGATGGGCAAGGTCTGGACATGCGTGGCAGGCTTCACAGGGGAAGGAGGGATTTGCACAGAAATGGTCGGGGCACTTTTTGGAAGATGCTGTTGATGTAGTCAGGGCGGAACACTGGTCATGAGATGGGATGAGGGGAAGGGGCAGGGATGGAGGGGGTTCAGTGGAACTCCAGGTATAGCACAAACTAGTCCCCCCCAAACAGGCTGTGTTCATCTCCCTGGGCTGGAGAAGCAAAAGACAACAGGCTAGTGGCTTAAGCAGCAGAACTGGGTTTCTCCCAGGTCAGAGTCAGGGCGGGCTTCCCCTGAGGCCTCCCCCTGGCTCGCAGGCAGTGCTGTTTTCTCTGTGTGGGCCCATTCCCAGTGTCTGTGTGCCGAAATTTTCTCTTCTTGAAAGGGCATCAGTCAGAGTGGATCAGGGCCCACCATTATGGCGGCCTCCTTTTGGCTTGATGGCCTCTTTATCGGCCGTCTCCAAATGCCAGCCCATGCTAGGGACTGGGCTTAGGGCTTCACTGTTGGAATTTTGGGGAGAAGCAGCCTGAGCGAAGTGACAAGGGCGTGCCTGTGTTCGGAGCCATCTCCGCTCCTTCCACCCTGGCTGTTGGTTTGTTGCCCGGCATCTAATGCATTGGAAGAGCAGCTTCCCTATCGTTACTGGGATGCACTGGCCCTTGGGATCATGGACTTGGGCTGAAGGGCGGGGCCTAACCTGCTTGGTTCCCTGGGACCCTCCCCTTCCTCCCCCACACAGGGTCTTTCCATTGGGCAAAGCTGAGTTTGCAGGGATGGCCTTTCACCCTGCAGGCTGCTGACTTGCCACGTTTGTGACGTGCCTGACTCCCAAGCCTCGTGCAGTTCTCTACACTGGGGAGACTCGTGCTTAATTATGGTATTTATTTTCATTGTTGCCCAAGCAGTATAGCAATGGCAATCACAGAAATGTTTTTAGTGAAAAAATGCCATAGCCTCGCCTCCTTTTCCTTTCCAGTTCTTTTCACCATATATGCATAAATTATATATAATTATATTAAAAATAGGTAGAAGGCAATGAGGAGGGGAGCCTGTGTTTCCCACCTCCGGTGCGCCCGGCATTTTGCCGCGTTCTCACTTCATCCTTACAGCGGCCCCATGAGCCCATCCTCCTTTCTCATAGTCGCACATTGGAATCCAAAGGCTATGATTTTCCCACTGCCCCCCAATCATACTTCAGAAGTTGGCAGACTTCAGGCCTGGTGCGGTGGCTCACACCTATAATCCCAGCGCTTTGGGAGGCCAAAGCAGGTGGATCACCTAAGGTCAGGAGTTCGAGACCAGCCTGGCCAACATGGCGAAACCCTGTCTCTTTAAAAATACAAAAAATTAGCCAGGTGTGTTGGCATGCGCCTGTAATCCCAGCTACTCGGGAGGCTGAGGCAGGAGAATTGCTTGAACCTGGGAAGCAGAGGTTGTAGTGAGCCAAGATTGTGCGATGGCACTGCAGCCTGGGCAACAAGAGTGAAACTCAGTCTTAAAAAAAAAAAAAAAAAAAGAAAGAAAGAAATTGACAGACTTCAGCCCACAAGTCAAATCCTGCCCACCACCTGTTTTTATACAGCCCACAAACTAAATGAATGTTACGTTTTTGGAACGTCAAATGAATAATATTTTGTGTTAAGTGAAAATGTTATGAAATTTAAATGTCAGTGTCTCTAAAGTTTTATTGGAACCTGGTCATGCCCATTTGCTGATATGTCATCTAAGACTGTTCTCAGGTGACAAGGGCAGAGTCCACAGGCTACACAGGCTGCAGCCGAGACCATCCGGCTTGGAAAACGCAAAGTATTTACCGTGTGGCTCTTCACAGAAGAAATGTGCTGCCTCACTTCTAGATCAAAGTTGTCTAATTGAAATATAATGCAAGATGCATCTACAATTAGAATTTTCTAGTAGCCACATTAAAACATTTTTTCTTAAAAATGAAATTAATTTTAATGTATTCTAGTTAACCAGCATATCGAAAATATCATTTTAGCAAATAATCATTAAAACATTATTTGCACTTTAGGAGGCCGAGAAGGGTGGATCACCTGAGGTCAGGAGTTCGAGACCAGCCTGGCCAACATGATGAAACCACGTCTCTACTAAAAATACAAAAAAAACTAGCTGGGTATGATGACATGCACCTGTAATCCCAGCTACTCGGGAGACTGAGGCAGGAGAATTGTTTGAACCCAGGAGGCGGAGGTGGCAGTGAGCCGAGATAGTGCCATTGCACTCCAGCCTGGGCAACAGAGACTCCATCTCAAAAAAAAAATATTGATGAGATTTTTAATATTTTTTTAAAATTAAGTCTTCAAATTCTGTTGCGTATTTTGCACTCATGCATCTTAATTCGGACTAGCAGCATTTTATATGCTCAGTAGCCATGTGTTGCCAGGGACATCTGATTGGACAGTGCAGTTGCAGAGGGAGCCCACCCATTCCCACGTTATTGGCCGTTTGGCCCTTTCCAAGTTTGCACTGGTGTAGATTATACTGAGAATACTTTGTGCAGCGGCCTTCTTCCTTTGGAAGCTAGGTTCCCAGCAGTGGGATCTCGAGGTCACATGGTGTCTGAGACACTGTTGGTCTGTGTTCTAGCTGCTCTCCCGTCTCAAGGGGAACTTGGAGGAAGAAAATCATCACCTCTTGAGCCAGATCCAGCTGTTGAGCCAGCAGAATCAGATGCTTCTGGAGCAGAACATGGAGAACAAGGAGCAGTACCACGAGGAGCAGAAGCAGTACATGTAAGGGCCGGTGAGCTGGGAGTCCTGAAGCCCTCTCCTGGCTCAACACAGCCGTGCGTCCTCAGTCTCTGGAGGTCCTGGCTTCCCATGCAAAGAGGAGCCCCCGGGCCCGCTGGGATCCTGAGGGCAGGGCACAGACCGATCACCAACACAGACTTCCCTGGGTTTCCTGGAATGTTCTCGGTTTCTAGAGGTGGTGGCAGTTGGCTTTTGTTTGTTCTGTCAGAGGTGCTTTCCACCACCAGAAGCTTCTTTTCTTTGCTTCTAGAATTAAATTCATTTTAAAACATCATGAGAACACTGAAAAGAAGTATCTCAGGGAGAGAATTCAAACTGAAGGCTGGGAATGAGTGCTGTGCCCCTGCCTGTGTTCCGCTGGATGGAGGGAAGTGGGCTTGGTGTGCCCCAGTTGGCCTCACTCAGCTGGTGTTTATGAGGTGCTGGTTTAAGTGTGGGCTCAGTGAGCTGCACCGGACCAGTTCCCTGGTAGCCAGGAACCAGTAGGGGAGGTAAGATATAAACAGAGCTTTGTCCATTACCAGCCAGATGTGAAGGGTTACCCAGAAGCATGGAAAAAAATACAGGGGGAGTTGAGGCCTACAGCTATCCTGAGGGGCCTGGGGGAGGCCCACAGAAGGTGGGCCATGGCAAGTGAGGGGCCAGGAAGGTGGGCTGAGGATGGCAAGGTGAGCCATGGCAGGTGAGGGGCCAGGAAGGTGGGCCATGGCAGGTGAGGATGGGAAGGTGGGCTGTGGCAGGTAAGGACGGGAAGGTGAGCCATGGCAGGTGAGGGGACAGGAAGGTGGGCTGAGGATGGGAAGGAGAGCTATGGCAGGTGAGGACGGGAAAGTGGACTGTGGCAGGTGAGGATGGGAAGGTGGACTGTGGCAGGTGAGGATGGGAAGGTGGGCCGTGGCAGGTGAGGGGCTGGGAAGGTGGGCCGTGGCAGGTGAGGACGGGAAAGTGGGCCATGGCAGGTGAGGGGCCAGGAAGGTGGACCATGGCAGATGTGGGGCCAGGAAGGTGGACTGTGGCAGGTGAGGACGGGAAGGTGGGCCGTTGCAGGTGAGGGGCCAGGAAGGTGGGCCATGGCAGGTGAGGATGGGAAGGTGGGCCGTGGCAGGTGAGGACCGGAAGGTGAACCGTGGCAGGTGAGGGGACAGGAAGGTGGGCTGAGGATGGGAAGGAGAGCCGTGGCAGGTGAGGACGGGAAGGTGGGCTGTGGCAGGTGAGGGGCCAGGAAGGTGGACCATGGCAGATGAGGGGCCAGGAAGGTGGACTGTGGCAGATGAGGACGGGAAAGTGGGCCACGGCAGGTGAGGACGGGAAGGTGGGCCGTGGCAGGTGAGGACGGGAAGGTGAGCTGTGGCAGGTGAGGACGGGAAGGTGAGCCGTGGCATGCAGGGAATGTGCAGGGGGCATCTGGAGAGAAGGCTGAAAAAGGAGGTGGGTGCTCAGTTGTGGGAGCTTTGATGTCCAGCTTGGATTCCTCAGGGTGTTTTGGAAGGGATACTAATCTAGCAGGGCCAGGGAAGCTCCCAGAAATAAAGGACAAGAGGAAAAACCCTGATGCCAGGAATCTCGTGGTTCAGAAGTTGAGGAATCAAGAATCCAGCGTGGTTTCTCCATCCCAGCCGTAGTGGTTGGGCTGTCCTTCTATGTAATTGGGAATGGCTGGTATCGGCGTCTAGGCAGGCAGTGTGCTGGCACCAGTGTGGAGAAGGCAAGAAGGGACGTGCTTGTGGTGGGACGCGGTCACTGTGGTCACAGCGAACGCCCGTGTGCCATCCCAGCTCTCTGATGTAATGATGCCTCTTTGTTATTCTGTCGGCTTCACCTATGTGTCTAGGGCTGGCGTGCCACCTTCAGGAGGATGGTTCGTATGTAAACACACACTGTAATTGTGGGGTGGAAATGACTCTGAAGTTGGCACTCTCTAATCCTGGTGATAAAAATCGCCAGCAGAGGTTGAGCCAGTGCTAACTGGAAGGAGTGCAGGAGCGCCCAGGGGGATTATTTGATGACGTTTTTGCATTAAACAGCGTCTGCTCCAGGCCAGCGGGTTGGCAGGCTTCCTGGGGCCTGCTCCAGGCCCTGGAGTTTGTGTGAGCCTTTGGGGCCAACCCCAAGATCAGCAGCACGGCCGTGAGCACAGACACCAGCACACAGATGTCGAGTCAAAGGACCGGGAGTGGAGCATGGCTAGGGTCACTTGTCACAGGGGCTCACCTCATTGCAAGCTCCTAGGAAAGCCCTCAGTTGGGGCAGACCTTGGCAGCTTCAAGAATGAGCTTGAACGGGAACAGGCCTAGGTCAGACATCTGATTTCACTGAGCTGACTCAACCTCAATGCCCAGGTGTTGTTAATATGAACCCCTCAAGCTCCCCTCCCCGCCAGGTGGTAGCTTCAGGAGCACCCCACATCCTGAACCTCTCACGTAAGGCCTCGTTTTCAAACGAGGAAACCAAGGGTTTGGGCTGTCAAGACCACCCAGTGCAGAGGCAGGAGCGATCAGGAGTCCACAGTCCCGCAGGCCACGTTGCTCAAGTGCACTGCAGATGCAGCCCCTGCCTTCCTGCATGCAAACTGAAGCTTTCTCTTTGTATGAGGAGGGCCAAAGTCTCCCCGGCAAGCAGAGGTGCCTCAGCCTGCCCAAGATTCAAGAGGCATCTCTTTGGTCCCTTGTTAGAGTTTCTGAAACGTGACCCAGTTTCCAGTACTGAGGAATTGGGAGATTTGGCTGCGTCATCTGGGCTTCTGGCTTCTTGGGAAACCCGCCCACTGGGCCCCGGTTCACCCGCCGTGGAGTGGTCTGCTGGAGTTGCAGCACTGGAGCTCACTGCGGTCCCCACCAGGGTCCCTGGTTTCTCCAGCAAGGCTGTGCTCATCAGCTTCTCTTTCTGGCTCCTGGAAGCTTCTGGGAGTTTGCTTCTTAGTGGGAATGGACCTGGGTCAGACATCTGACTTCGCTGAGCTGACTTTTTCAACCTCAATGCCCAGGTGTTGTTAGTATGCACCCCCGAAACCCCCACCGGGAGGTAGCTTCTGCCTGACCCCAGGGAGCCACCCCACATCCTGAACAACTAGGAAGGAGAATCTTTGGGGCTTCCGGGTGTGAGTTTTCAGATTATTAGAAGTTTGCTTCCTTGAGCTCACTCACGGCTGGATCCTGGGGACTTCAGTAAATCTCGGGGTCGTAGGGCTCCCTGAACCCACGGCCGATGCCTCCACTCACATATTCCAAACTCAGTGACCGTGACGGTGATAAGCACTTTCATCCCAATCCTGGAAACATGCCAGTCCCGGCTGTGCCAGGTTCCAGGCTGGGCTGACGAGTAAATTCACTTGTTTGATTTAAAACTAGCTTGATAGGTTTTCTTTCTCCTGTATTCACAGAGACAAATTAAATGCCTTACGAAGACATAAGGAAAAACTGGAAGAAAAAATCATGGATCAATACAAGTTCTATGATCCTGCTCCTGCTCCAAAGAAGTGAGTTGATTTATGTGTAGTAACATAAAGACAGAACTTAAAAGCTCCCTTTTCTGTGCATAGGGTGAAAGCTGCCATCTAGGGCAGGGCCCATACCGTCTGCTGTGTGGCGGGTCACCTGTGCACAGACGTCTCCCACATCAGAGAGAGTTTAGAATTTCAGCCTGCCTCTGTACTCTAGCTTGTCCTGTGAGGGGTGGCAAATGCCGGGTGACCCCGATGAGACACATTTAGCTATGAGCCTTGTTAAGGGGGCAGAGCATCTGTGGTCCAGCAGTCACTCAAGCAGGATGGCATGGCTGCCTTGTCAGGTTTTTGGCTGAGCCCTGTGGTCTTCAAATGTGGGAACCTTTTGACCTTATGCAGAATTTTCTGGATTCACAGAACCTCAGGGCAGTTTCACGGACATGTCTCTTCCCCAGAGAGCAGCAGCTTCCCCCAAGTGGAGCCACCCCAGCCCAGCGGTACTGCCCCTTGTCCACGGCCTGAGCCCCAGGAATTGTACCTTGGGATTATCCTGGCCCAGCCTCGAAATTGAAATCACTGTGAATCCCTTGAGGTCTCTCTGGGAATCCAGAACCACAGAATTTTCAACCTCAGTCTGTTTTTTTTCTCCTTTTTTTTTTTTTTGAAGACAGTCTTGCTGTGACACCCAGGCTAGAGTGCAGTGGCACGATCTCAGCTCACTGCAACCTCCACTTCCTGGGTTCAAGCAATTCTGCCTTAGCCTCCTGAGTAGCTGGGATTGTATGGATGCGCCACCACGCCCAGCTAATTTTTGTATTTGTAGTAGAGACAGGGTTCACCATATTAGCCAGGCTGGTCTCAAACTCCTAACCTCAAGTGATCCACCCACCTCGGCCTCCCAAAGTGCTGAGATTATAGCCATGAGCCACCGTGCCTGGCCCAGAACCTCAGTCCAAATCTTCTGTTTGACAGATACACAAATTAAAGCCAAGATGAAAGACTGGAGTGATGATATAAATAGGCGCTGTTTAGTTTCAGAGTCAGGGTGAGAACCCAGGTGGGGTTCTCTTCTTGTCACAGCAAGATGGCCTCAGTGTCCAGCTAGCTGTGACGTTATTGCTTAATCTTTAAATGCACTGATTTTTGTCAAACAGCCTGCTGTCCTCTGCCCTCTCCACCTCACCCAGATTACTGAGTCCCAGGGAGGAGTCAGGAATGCCGGCTGATTTCACTGATTGTTAATTTTAGCAGAAAATGAGGAGATTCATGAAAATGGCTTTTTGACAGAAAAATTGCCAACCAAATTAAGCACGACATCGCTTCCTTCATCCTGGGAGACTAGCGTGGATTTCTGGCACAACACACGCGCTTCTACCATCCCCAGCCCTGTGCCATACTGAGAATTAGGTTCCAGCTCCTGAGCCCCAAATACGATTACCGTGGTCCTGAGCGTCATCGTCCTAAATCCCACGTGAATGGCCGAGCTTCACAGACTGGGGATGAACATCCCAGCCCACATTAGGGAACCAGGGACCTGCTAGGGGTGTGTGGGAGGGCAGGCTATGTCCTAAACATCTACTTCTCACTAGGAAGAACCACTGGATTGGAGCCAAAGCCTTAGTCAAACTCATCAAACCAAAGAAGGAGGGTTCGAGGGAACGCTTGAAGTCCACTGCGGACAGTCCTCCCTGGCAGCTGGAGTCCTCAGACCCTGCCTTGCCAGCAGCCTCTCAGCCTCTCAGAGCACAGCCCGAGAACCCAGACACACCCCCGGCGCTGGGCTCCAACTGTGCTGAAGAGCGCGATGCCCACAACGGGTCTGCAGGGAAAGGTAGGGGCTGCCCTGGCCGCGGTGGGGTGAGGAAGGGGGTGGGCTGAAGGGTCCCTCCCCAGTGGCTGTGCGCACCTGTGCAGGAACGTGGCGGGGACGGTGGCTGCATGTGCACCTCCTGCTTACGTGTGTTACAGCCAAGTAGAAATGTCAGTGTGCTGACCGTTTTGTCCTATAATGCTTTTATTTTTTTTTTGAGATGGAGTTTCGCTCTTGTTCCCCAGGCTGGAGTACGATGGTGTGATCTTGGCTCACTGCAACCTCCTCCCCAGTTCAAGTGATTCTCCTACCTCAGCCTCCCAGGTAGCTGGGATTACAGGCGCCCACCGCCATGCCTGGCTGATTGTCTGTATTTTTAGTAGAGACAGGGTTTCACCATGTTGGCCAGGCTGGTCTCGAACTCCTAACCTCAGGTGATGCACCCGCCTCAGCCTCCCAAAGTGCTGGGATTATGGACGTGCGCCACCATGCCAGCTGCTTTTGTTATTTTAGAATGAAAAGCATCATTCATCACATAGCCGGGCAGATATTTGAATATCCAAAGCTGACATTCGTGCAGGTACCATAGAGACAAGAGTCGTAGCTTACTTTGGGGCTCCCTCATATATGCCAAAGATTAGTAGTAAGCTGCTTTGTGCAGGAGGATCCTGGGTGCACACCACACGTTCTCCATGTATATAAGATCTCCCAGAAGTCCTTGGATGGTTCTCATCTGTTACCGCTTTGAAAGGCAGGTTAGGACGTCCTCTTCAGCCTGACCTGGCCTTGAGTCCTGCCAGCCATAGGGCACACTGTGCCTTTTCCCTCAGGGCTGTTCTTTGGAGTCCGCCAGAGGTTCTGAAACATGAACAGGATTTCTGGTTGTGTGTGCTCTGTTTCATCAACTCTCAGGAGCCACGAAAGCTGTGCAGTTACTTCATATACCACTAGGAGGAAAAATGCCGGCGGTCAGATGGCACAGGACCACCACTTCGAATTTTTATTACGCTTGTGTTGAAAGAGCTTTTCTGAATAAGAATTCGGTTTCTGTACACACATGTAAAAGGAAAATAGGAGCAAGATGAGTTGTTTATGATAATGACAGTTTTGTCACCATGGCCAACCTGGCCAGTGGTGACTGTGAGACACCATTGAAACTGTCTCTTAAGTTCCGAGATGTTAAAGTATAGAAAAAAACTGTCTTAGAATCGATTAGACACAGCATTTACCTTAAACATTGTTAAATTTTCAGCTTTTAAATATCATTTTGGGGGGGATTACTGAATCCAAGGCATGTACCCCAAGTCATTTAAATTTTCACAAAGGACACCAGAACTTTCTGAAGACAGAGGCTATGCCTGAGACCCACGAGGTCTTGTAGGTGGAGGATATAGCACTGAGGACCAGCGACAGGCCACCCTCTGAGTGTGGGATGTTCACAGGGCTTTCAGGGGGCACATTCACAAGTACCTGTTGTGTCCCTTCAGATGCAAAAGAAAAAGGGGCCTGGTGCAGTGGCCTATGCCTATAATCCCAGCACTTGGAGGGGCCAAGGCAGGAGGATCATTTGAGGCCAGGCGTTTGAGAATAGCCTAGGCAACAGAGGGAAACCCCCATCTCTACAAAAAAAAAATTTTTTTTTAATGAGCCAGGTGTGGTGGCAGGTACCTGTAGTCCCAGCTGCTCAGTAGGCTTGAGCCCAGGAGGTCGTGGCTGCAGCAAGCTCTGGTCACACCACTGCACTCCAGCCTGGGCGACAGAGTGACACCCTATCTCTAACAGAAATAATGTGCACGCTCATTGTTCAGGGACTAACACACTGTCATTCTTTTTTTTTTTTTTTTTTTGAGAAAGAGTATTGCTTTGTCACAAGGCTGGAGCACAGTGGCGCAATCTCGGCTCACTGCAACCTCTGCCTCCCGGGTTCAAGTGATTCTTCCACCTCAGCCTCCCAAGTAGCTGGGACTACAGGCGCATGCCACCACGCCCAGCTAATTTTTATATTTTTAGTAGAGACGGGGTTTCGTCATGTTGGCCAGGCTGGTCTCGATCTCTTGACCTCGTGACTCGCTCATCTCGGCCTCCCAAAGCGCTGGGATTTTACAAGTGTGAGCCACCGCCCACAGCCCACACTGTCATTCTTTATGGGGACAAGATTAGAGTCAGCACCATCAGACAGGGTGAGAAAAAGAAAAAAATTAGAGGACTCACATGCAAGTAAATGATAAGCTTAACTTTTTAATCTAGAGGGATTCTCTTGCCTCAGGTTTTTATATTGGCTCCTGTTTAACTTTTGGACATTTGTCATCTCAATTTGTATTACTCTTTAAGTGAGATTAACTATAAAGTCTAACTGAAATAGGAAAACTTTCAGAGAACAAAATACCTGACTGCTCCAAAGTGATACATGAGCAAGCAGGTCTGTGACCACGATTACGGTGGGTAGCAGCCGCCATGTCTTGGGCCCTCCCTCTGGGTTCAGCCCCCTTTAATTATTTCATGTGCTTTATGCATCTCATTGAATGCTGAGGACCCTGTTGAGGCAGATGGGAGCACCCTGTTGAGGCAGATGGGAGCACCCTCCCCTGTGTAGAGCTGAGAAAGTGAGGCTCAACAGTGTGAAACACTTGCTTTGGGTAAGTGGGACCCAAATGTAGGTCAACCACACTCCGGAGCCTGAGCTCTTAACTGCATGGACTGCCTCCAGTTAAAGCTGTTTTGGTCCCTGAAGATGCTGAACAAGAGCCCAGCCCTGAACTGGCCACATGGACACCAACCTTGCATAAGTTGATCCCTTATTCTGTGGTGTGAGCCACCGTGGCCACCAGGTGGCGCTGCGGAGGAAGAAATAATGGAAATCCTGGTGTCGACTTAATCCGACATCAGAAATCGGTTAGGTCAGTTAATGTTGATAAAAAACATGTTTAGGAAGTTGGCCCAACTGTCTGCTTTGTTAAGACACTATAATTTGAAGGCTAATGAGTGGAGGGTTGAAGTGGAAGATGTGTATAGATCTAAAATGAAATCATGACTTCTCGGTGCTGAAGGCTTTTTTTGGTATGAAAAAGAGGTATTTAAATTATCTTAAAACTCATCCTGCCAAATGATTATTTCAGAGATACAAAATCATTAGTGAATACTTCAGGTAGACTGTTTGATTGCAGCACCTTGAAACGTATCGCTGTTTCCAAGGTCTCTGAGTGGGAACGGGAGGATTGTGTAAGCTGAGCTGTTAGGGACCCTGTCATTTAAATGGATGAGTAAGAGAAGCTGGGCCCTAAATAAATAAGCATTCATATTTAATAATTTGGCACACAAATTGAAAAATGATCTAAACCATTGGCTCCTTGGGCAGTATGTAATTCTCCTCACGTGCTGAGGAAGTAAATTGTTGGCAATCAGGTGCCTTTAATTAAACTGAGTCAGAGCACAGATGTTTCACTGAGCCCTGATTCTGGTCTGAGTACCAGGTACAATTTTCATCTTTCCTGGGCAAGATGGGATTCTGATTTTCTAAGTATATTTAGCTAATTTTGATTCATTTGTAATTACCATTCATTTCATTTATTTGTGTTTTTTTTCCTTCCTCCTTTGGGTTATCTGATTGATAACAATTTAGCACCTCAGCGCAAAAAGAGTCCCTTTTTGAGAAGCAAAAGCAAGGACAAAGACAAGTCTCCATCGACCCACCCAGCTCTCTCTAAACGCCTGCGGTTCTGGTCTTCCTCCGACATCCCATCCTCTCCTAACGAGCCTCTCTCTTTCTCAGACATTGGAGATTTCTAATCCCTTTCCTTTGTCATGTGTCTGCATTGTGTATCCTCCTTCATTTCTGAAATTCAAACAAACCAAAAAAAAAGCATCTAAAAAGCCAAATGGCCAATAGCAGACCCCTCCTCCTACCCTCGGTTCCCAGCTTAAAGTACCGGCGTGGATTCTGATTTCAAAATAGAAGATGGGTTGTCACCCTCCCTGGACTGTGTCTTCAGCACAACACAGTTTTAGGGGGAGCCTCAGGATACACGTGCCCAGGTCCGTGGGCCGGAATGTCCATGCTAAGTAAGTCGAGTGGCTGTGCGCCTCTCCCGCCTCTTGCACCTGCGAGCTTCTGTTTTGCCCATGTGTCAAGCAGAACTGGCGGGTGGTTGCTGTACTTCCTAAAATACACAGCCTCTGTCAAGTGAGAGGTGTTTTAAGACTTGTTTTTAAGCAGCTAAATTTAAAACTGCTCCCCTGTTCTCCTCTTCCTCTGTCAGAGCCCTTGAGTCGTTGGCCTTTTCCGGGAAGGCTCTCACAAAATGTGTTCTGTTTTGAAGGACTGATTGCTCCGTTCAGGCATTTTGACTAATTGGATTGATTTTGCCCAGCCAGAGTTCAGCCCAGAATGAAGTTTTATGACTGTGCTGTGGTTTTCTGACATCTTGGATGCTGCAGTTAAAACAGCAGGAGACAGAAAGAACATCAGCACACAAATCATGCCTTGCGCAGGGGAAAATGGCAGCCAGCCAGTGAGGCCATTACCTACGGAGCATTTCCGTCTCCAGCCATCCCTCTACCACCTCTGTGATTTTTGTCATATCCTGACACCATCCATATGATTACCTACAGAAATATGATCACCTATATGTTTTCCCTTACGTTGATCCAGTTTGTAGTTAAATGTATTCAAAGGAAAGATTAGTATCAGTCCTGTAAGTGGAAAACACAAGTATCATCATAAAAACAAGGTAACTGTGAGAATAAACACATAACTACTAAAATATGAGTGTCGGCTCAGGCGCCACTGACTCCATCTCACGAGCCTCGCTGTGGGAGCCCTGGGCTGCTGTGGCGCCGGGTCCTCCAGCCCTGTCTTCCGCGCATGCTGTTGGAATCGTGCTGTTTCTCTGTCCGCTGCTCATGCTAACTGTTGGCTCATCTCCGCCTCCCCTGTGGAGCCTCATTTTAGCTTCACCTGTAGGGTGACCTGTCCCAATTCATTCCACCTGTCCCCATTCATTCCACCTGTCCTGAATCAGGCAGGCCTGAATCTTGCTTCTCATCAAGGTTATCTTTCTAAATCCAAATTCCCCCTTGATTTCAAATCATAAGCTCTGGGCACTTAAAACTGCACAGTGAGCCCAGACTTTGAGTGGCTGGGAGGGCAGACAGCTTGATGGGCGGAGGAGCTGAACCACACAGTGAGTCCTGGCTCTGGGTTCCATGGCCCTCGGGCCACATGGAGTGGGAAGCTCGGCAAAGTGCTTTGTCCGCGCTTAGGAATGCCAGCCGTGTTCCTTTTTATCTTGTGTTTGGAAAGCCTATCCTCTTTCCTATGGGGTCGTTGGTTTTATGGGGTGTTTTTCTTTTCTGATTTTATATATGATTTTAATTTTGGGCAGAGTTTATGTTCAAGGTAGGAAAGTTAGAGATTTCAGAAAAGCACAAGATACAAGGTAAAAATCTTTTTGCAGTGAGTCTCACCATGTGCAGTTGGTCTCACTGCCTTAGTTAAAAAAAAAAAAAATATATATATATATATATATATTAGAGTGAGGTTAGCAATAAACTTGTATTTGAAATCCTTAGCGAATCCAGTTGGCAGGACCTTCAAATCCTCAGCTATGGGTTTGGAGCTGGGCAGACACCTGTTAGGATCTCTGGAAGTCAGGGATTAGAGTTCCAGACAATGTTACCCAGGAGATGTGCCCTAGAATGAATATGTTGACTTTTACCAACAGTTGATCCCTGCAAGGGCCCCCTTCATTTCCTCCCAGCCTCTCGGGGCTGGCAGTATAACCCCAGCTTTAGAGCCAGAGCCGCCCTCATGGGCCTTCGACCCGGCCTAGAGCCAAGCCCTCTTGCCCCCACCAGTCCCCATTTAAATTGCAGCCTGAGAGCTGTGGCATCCCTGCTTTTGTCTCTGTGGTCCTCGTGCCCTGCTGCCCTGCTTCTAGGCCATGGTGTGGTTGCCCAGCTTGGGCACAGGACTTGGCAGCCTCATTTCTCAATGTCCTCTTCTGCCCCAGGCCCTGGGGATCTAAAACCAAAGCGAGGCTCCCCACACAGAGGCAGCCTCGACCGCACAGATGCCTCCACCGATCTGGCCATGAGGTCCTGGCCCTTGGAGCTGGGCTCCCGGACCTGCTCAACCTCAGCCACCACTCCAACCCCTTCCAGCTCCACCCCCATCGCCCGGCACCCAGGCCGCACCAAAGGTGAGTCGCGGGCCCTTCCAGAGCCATGAGCGCTGGGACTAGTCCTTCCTGAAGACCCCAGGCTCTTGGAAGTCTGAGAGGGGGTGAGCCTGCTGGCAGGCTTTGGTGGCATAGACGCAACTCTGCTTATCAGTCAAGGACTTTGGGCAGGAAACCTTCCAGAGGGCCAATTGCAGTGCCACCTCTGGCATTCAGGAAGTGAAGGCACCAAATGGCTCCAGAAGGGAGGTAAAGGGAGGCTGAGAACCAGACTGTGGGCTAAAACCGGGCAACTGCCTTTGCCCTACCTTGGTAGAAGTTTGGAGTTTTTTCCTCTAGAAAAGATAAATCACATATTTTAAATTTGTGTGTGTGCCTTAAATTTTTTGTAGAGATGTGGGCTTATCATGTTGCCCAGGCTGGCCTCGGCCTTCTCGCTCAAGCAGTGCTCTTGCCTCTGCCTCCTGAAGTGCTGGGATTACAGGCACTGAGCCACCACACCTGGCCAAGAAAGGATAGAGTCTCTGAACTGGGAGTTCACTGACACAGTGGAGGCAGGTGTCCTTTACTGAAAACCAACAGGTTCAGTGAAGGATTCACAGACTCCCTGTCTGCAGGATGCCAGGAGTTCATATCGTTAGGCCTGAGATTAAAATATGAGTAATCTCATTAGTCTGAGAGAGTCCCAGCAGGATAGCTTAGCCAGATCTTGCCAGGCGACACTCAAATCAGAGATAAGAGAAATGATTGCACCCAAGAAACAAGAACAGGATGCTATAAAAAAGGAACAGAGAAGGGAGAGGCATTTGGAAATTTAAAATATGCAAAGAGAAAGGAAGAGATAATGTTTCAAACTGAAAAGGGCATTCCCCTTATAATTTAAGAGATAGGAAAATATCCAAAGAAACAGCTGAAGGAGTTGAAAGTGATTGCCTCTGGGGTGTTGGAAGTCAGAGCAAGAAAGGCTTAATTTGCCTAAATAACCCCACCCACCTGACTCTTAAAGCCGTGGCCATGCGGAAACTTGAGTCTGACCAACAAAACAAAGCAACAGAGACAGGGTCCCCGACCTCAAGGACCCTCACACTCCATATATCCATCACTGGTGGGCTTGTCACCATCTCCAAAATGGAGACCCTGCTGTCGTTTTGGAGGGGATCCGGGGTCTGCTCTTAGGTAGAAACTAGCAAGGTTGAGGGGTGGGGCATTTTCTAGTCCTCAGGGAAAGGCTGAATGCTATGTGGCCCGTGGATTCCAGGTCTGTTTCTGGTCGGAAGCTGTTAGTGAAAGGCTTAGTCTCCAGGAACTCAGCCTCTCCCTTCAAGGGGTAGATTCTGATTTTGCCTCTTTTTCTTTCTTCTTCTTCCTCCTGCCACCTAAGAACAACCTGACTGCTAGAAGCAAATTGCTCTCGGGGCTGGCCTCCGAGGCTGGAAGGGGCTCCCCAGGACACTCAGCGTTCAGCTCTTTTTATATCATCTTTAGGCCAGAACACCCCTTTGGTCCACATGTCCCAGCCACAGCAGAGGCAGAAGTGTGATCTAAAAGGGATGGGAATCGGGAGTGTCAGGGCTGCCCTAGCAGGAGAAATAGTGTAGGGGGAGGAGAGGCAGGTCCCAAAGGCACCATCTACACGCCACTCCCTCATCCCCAAGAGCTGGAGCTGCTGGGATCCAGGTGCCAGGCGAGGTGGCGGGGTTCCCTGTGGATGAGGGATGTTCCATAACTGTAACTCACAAGCCTTATTTTCACCTCTGGCTGTAACTCAGATGACAACCTCTGCGAGCCATCCCTGGAGTTTGAGGTCCCCAACCACCGGCAGTACGGTAAGTAGGAGGGTGCTGTGTCCTCCTGCCTGGGTTTCCAGACTGGTTTTTATCCACGGTACCTTTCCTTTAAGCTGAGTCCTGTAGGGGAGTCCAACACAAAAGGAAGGTGGGAATGCAGGACCCATTCTTCCTTGCCCTCCCCAGGGTGCTGAGCATGTGGCTTCTGCTTACATACCTCCAGTGGTGGGGAATTCGCTACCTCCCAGGCATCACAGTTCTGGAAGCACTGACCTCTCCTCTTCATGCCTTCAAGCACCCTTCCAGGTTGGCCAGGAAGTTCCGGTGGCCCAGGTGGGGAGTGTTATTTTTTTAATTAATTATTTATTTAGAGACAGGGTTTCTCCATGTTGGTCAGGTTGGTCTCGAACTCCTGACCTCAGGTGATTCACCAGCCTCAGCCTCCCAAAGGGGTGGGATTACAGGCGTGAGCCACTGCGCCTGGCTTTTTTTTTTTTTTTTTTTTGAAACAGTTTCGCTCTTGCTGCCCAGTCTAGAGTCAATGTCACAATCTCAGCTCACTGCAACCTCCGCCTCCCTGGTTCAAGCTATTCTCCTGCCTTAGCCTCCCGAGTAGCTGGGATTACAGGCATGTGCCACCATGCTTGGCTAATTTTGTATTTTTAGTAGAGATGGGGTTTCTCCATGTGGGTCAGGCTGGTGTCAAACTCCTGACCTCAGGCGATCAGCCCACGTCGGCCTCCCAAAGTGCTGAGATTATAGGCGTGGCCACCACACCCAGCCAGGAGTGTTCTTTTCAAGAAGATCCCTTACTGTCCTCACTCAGCTTGCAGTTGCCCATGGTAGCTCTGAGGTATATTTAGTCTTGGAAGTTGTTAGGAGCACTTGTCATCTGATTCGGGCATGTTATAAATTTCTGCAGAAGGGAGGCAATAAACACTGCTTCTCAAAAATTAAAAACTGCTTTGATTTAATTTTTGAAAAGCAACCCTAGAATGGTGAGGAAATAATCCTAAAAAGACCCCTTAAAGTTGACATCGATTTCGGTTTACTTCTGAAAGGATCGGTAAGTGTAGGAGCTGGCATCACCTCCTACCCCCTGTCCACTGTCTAAAAAGCTTTATGAGGTTGACATTCTTACAGTCTTCTACTTGAGTAAAAAACTGTAATGAAGCAATTGAATGAATAGGAGTCTTACATCTTTACACTGAGTGGAGGCTAATCCAGCAGGAGGAATCTGCCTCGTGTGCCGGGTGCGTCTGCCTGAGCAGACAGATTTGCCATCAGTCTGCTAACCGTAGGGGCTTTTTTCGTAAATGTTTTGTTTCCTCTAGCTTCTCTTAGGAGAAAGAAGGGAAAGAGATTTGCGATGCAGTGCTTGAATAAACAATGGTGCTTTCGGGGCCTTTGATTGGCATCACAGTTTCCTTGTACTGAAATGTATTTCCTTTTTAAAGAGAGCTGTGCATTTGTTTATTTCACATTTTCACTGCTCAGGGAGGGGACCTCTTCTGTTCTTAGGCTATTCTCTATCACCAAGTATGTTTTTGGCTCAGTTTTTTTTTGTTTTTTTTTTTTTTTTTTAAGATGGGGTTTCACCATGATGGCCAGGCAGGTCTTGAACTCCCGACCTCAGGTGATCCACCCACCTCGGCCTCCCAAAGTGCTAGGATTATAGGCATGAGCCACTACGCCCAGCTCTTGGCTCAGTTTTAAACACGTTTGCTAGCAGGCATTTTCTGGACGTCTGCTGTTTGCAGAGTGCCTCAGCCCTTGGAACCAGGTGCCCAGGAAAGCTGAGTGAACCTATCTTGGTGGCACGGCAAGCAGAGGAACCCCACGTGTCTCTGCAGGCTCCTGAGGCAGCTCAGCTCAGCACCTGCTGGGTGTTGGGGGTTGCAGGGACAACTGGAATGCCATCCGTGCCATGGGGGTTCACAGCACAGCAGCATAGACACTCTTGCTCTCGAGATAGGGCCGCCGGAGGAGTGGCCCAGGAGAGGCCTGTGGGCCCTGGAAGGGATGGCCTGCCCTCTGTAGGGAATGGTGCCAGCCTGCCTGAGAGTCTGTAGTGGGGCAGCGCGGCAGAGCCACACTCAGGCAGGCACCCATTTTTGTGGCCAGGAGGGCAGGTGGGCAGATGCCCTCAGCACCATAAACCTTGATTTTTTTTTTTTTTTCCTTTGGGGCAGATGTAAATTTGAGGCACTTGACACAAGCTGAAGAACAGCAAAATATCCAGGAGAGGGGAGTACCCCCTTCCTTCCCAGGGCCCCAGCACCTGCTCCCTGTGGGTGCCCTGGCATGGCATCTCCCTGGTTACAGGTGCACATGTGGTACATCTCCCTGGTACACATGTGCACACGTGGTCGTGAACAGCCCTCATCTGTTCCTGTGGCTTTGGCTGAGGCTGTCCACAGGTGTTCCAGAAAGCTCTATGCAGTAATAGAGGGGGGCCCCCCACCCCAACCTCTGGTTCACCCAGAGCAGCTTTTTTTCGTCTGCCCTCTATACGGGTGTCGTGTATGAGATTTCCTTTGTGAAGTTGAAGCTGCAGCCCCAGGCCTCATAAACATGGGTAAGCAGAGTCCTCATCTGTTGATGGCTGCTCATGCTGCGCCCCGTGAAGCAAGGCTTCCTCACTGGAGCACGGAGGGAGTCCTAGAGTTCCTCATTCCTGAGGGCATTGGGCTTAGCTCTGGCACAGGATCGTTTGGGTGCATAGTTTTTCTGCGATTAGATGGCTAATCTGGGCTATACCTGGTCATTGGCTTTTTAATTTTTACACTGCTATTTCCTTTCAGTGTCGCGGCCAAGTAGCTTAGACAGCAGTAGAAACACATCCAGCAACAGCTCTCCTCTTAACCTAAAAGGTAAGTCTTGTGCTTCTGAAAATTTATTTGGGCCAGGCACCGTGGCTCACGTCTGTAATCAGCACTTTAGAAAGCCCAGGCAGGTGGATCACTTGAGCCCAGGAGTTAGAGACCAGCCTGGGAAACACGGTGAAACCCCATCTCTACAAGAAATAAGAAATTAGCCAGGTGTGGTGGTACGTGCCTGTGGTCGCAGCTACTCAGGAGGCTGAGGTGGGAGGATCGCTGGAGCCTTGGAGGTCAAGGCTGTAGTAATCTGTGTTCACACTACTGCATTCCAGCCTGGGCAACAGAAGCAACACCGTATCTCAGATAAAAACTGTATTTGGTGGTTTGGCTCTGGGTTCGTATTATTATAATTTAAAAATATGTGAATAGGGCTTTCAGATGCATTCTGACACATTCAGAGGCCACACAGCATGGTTTCGGGCACAGGCCAGGAGTTAGAATGGGTTGGGGTTCAGCTCCCTTCTCCCCCGAGCGGCGCTGAGCATGCAGGCACATCACAGGCCCGAGTCAGTTACTTCATCTGTAGAATGGGGAGAGTCACACTAGCTCCATTCTGCTGTGGCCAGAGAACAAATGTGGAGGACTTTGATTCTCGGAACACATGTACAGTTTGTTTTAGGCACAGAATGTGGTCTTTCTTTATGAATGTCCCCCGTACATTTAGCCCCTAGCATGTAGTAGGTGCTGGATAAGCTTTGAATACATGAGTGGGCGAGAGCTGACAAGGGTGGTGCCTTAGAGCCGGTAATCACTTAAACTGTAGCAGAAGCTTTCTACTTTAACTCATGATATTTTCTTTTTAAACCCAAAGTGTAACTCAAAAGGAGTCCAAAAGGTTCTTTAACAGACTTCCAGCCTGGTGGGAGTAAGCCCTGGGTTTTTGGGCAGGGGTTCTCTCTGATAGCTTGAAGCAAGCCAGAGGCAGCACAACGCCTATAGAAGCTGCCAGAGGGCTGCCAAGACTGATGAGTGTCCTCTGTCTCTTTCCCTGACACCCAGGCTCCTCCGAGCAGCTCCACGGCCGGTCTGAGAGCTTCAGTAGCGAAGACCTGATCCCCAGCAGGGACCCGGCCACTCTCCCCCGGGAAGCCAGCGCCCCAGGGCGCAATGCCCTCAGCCGCCACGAGTACCCCTTGCCCCGGAACGGGCCTGTCCCACAGGAGGGTGCCCAGAAGAGGGGCACGGCCCCTCCACACGCCGGAGTGCGGCCCTGCTCGGCCTCCCCCAGCAGCGAGATGGTCACCTTGGAGGAGTTCCTGGAGGAGAGCAACCGCAGCTCCCCCACCCACGTGAGTGACCAGGACACAGACTTGGACGGTCTCTCTTCCTGCGCTGTCTCTTCCTGGCTCAGGATCAGAGCTGCAGAAAGGGATGGGGCGGGGGTAGTGAGGTCTAGGCACAGAGCTGGTTTGGACGTCAGAGGCTTACTAGAGCACTAGCTGGCAAGTCGCTGCAGGCCAGCCGCCAGCCCCTGATCTCGGAAGCTGCTCTCCTCTGAGTCTGGGGAGTGAGCCGGCAGAGCTTGCGGCGGGCACCAAGGTGGGGCTCGTGTGTGGCCAGCACCTGACTTCAGGGCTAGGATCTCACGCTGTGGTAGAACTCTGAGTACCCGCTTGCCCTGCATCTTTTCCAGCAGGAGTTGGCAAACTTTTAAGAACCTTGAGAGGGCTGGAGAGGAATGATTTTAGGCTTTCTGGGCTTCACAGTCTCTGTCGTAGCTACTCATCTCCACCACATTTGAGAAAGCAAACACTGATCGTATGTCGGTGGTTGGACATGGCTGACATCCAATAAACCTTTACTTGTGGATACTGACATTTGAATTGCATATGATTTTCACATGTTGTGAAATAAGTTTTTACAAAATTTATTTTGATCACTTGAAAATGTAGCAACTGGCCAGGCACAGTGGCTCATGCCTGTAATCCCAGAACTTTGGGAGGCCAAAGTAGGTGGATCACCTGAGTTAGGAGTCTGGCCATCATGGTAAAACCCCGTCTCTACAGAAAATGCATTGTAGAGACAGGCATTGTGGCAGGTGTCTTGAATCCCAACTACTCGGAAGGCTGAGGCAGGAGAATCGCTTGAACCCGGGAGGTGGAGGTTGCAGTGAGCTGAGATCATGCCACTGCACTCCAGCTTGGGTGACAGAGTGAGACTCTGTCTCAAGAAAAAACAAAAATGAAAATGTAGCAACGATTCTTAGCCTACAGGATATACAGAAACAGGTGGCCAGCTGGATTTGGCCCCAGCTCTGTAGCTCCTAACCCTAAACACTGCCTGCTGCCATCCTCCTGCCACCTCTCTGGATCTTCATTTAGCTTTTTGGAAGCTGCACGTACATCTTTGAAGTGTTCCGTCTGAATTTCATCACGTGAGCTATTGGGTTACTGAGTGAGCGAAGTTCGCTGTCTGCGGTTGAGCCCTTTTGAGGATTCTTAAAACTTCAATTTTTCCATCTCACTCCCCTTAAACACATTAGGACTTTGTCTAGCTCTCTAGTAAACCCTGTGACCTGCATTACTAGGGCACGGTGACACAGAAAAGAAGGTATGTGTTTGGTAGATACTTAATGAGCACCTACTGTCTTGTTAAGCAGTATGCATGGTGCCTACTCTCAAAAAACAAGTTGATCAAACCAGTTCGTCAGCAGGTTTTCATTGCCTGCACGCACTCCACCCAGCTTTGCAGTTGACACGAATGTGAAATATAAAGCGTGGTCCTGGCCTTCCTTCACTTAAATACTTCTCTCTCCCAAGTACTTACTGTGTGCAAGGCGCTGGAGAAACCAAGCTGAGAAAATCCACGGAGGGCCCGCCCTCGAGAAGTTAAAGATCTAGTGTTGTGGTTCTCAAACTCAGGCATGCGTTAGAATCATCTGGGGGCCTTGCCAGACCACAGAACCCATCCCCTGAGTTTCTGAATCAGTAGGTCTGAGGTTGGGCTCGCTGAGAATTTAAATCTTTATAAATTCTAGGTAATGGCCTTGCGGCTGGGTAGGCACCATGATTTAAGAACCGCTGGTCTAGCTGGGCAGTAGCTCACGCCTGTAATCCCAGCACTTGGGAGGCTGAGGCAGGCGGATCGCTTGAGGTCAGGAGCTCAAGACCAGCCTGACCAACATAGTGAAACCCCATCTCTACGAAATATACAAAAATTAACCTGGTATGGTGGCGTGTGCCTGTAATCCCAGCCACTGAGGAGGTTGAGGCAGGAGAATTGCTTGAACCTGGGAGGCTCAGGTTGCAGTGAACCAAGATTGCGCCACTGTACTCCAGCCTGGGCAACAGAGTGACACTCTGTCTCAAAAAAAAAAAAAAAAAAGGCTGCTGGTCTAATGGACTGAACAAGAACACTCCAGAAATTGGGGCGCCTACAACTGGAAGGCTTTCCTTCGCAGTCTTTCTTAGTTATATGCCCCTTATGGTGGTTTACTTTCCCTTTGGAGATCTTGGCAGGCTGGTCCCGAGCAAGGAGTGGGGCCCCTCCCTGCTCAGCTCAGATGCATCCTCACAGTCCCCATTCCCTATGCCCTGTACTGTTACCTGTCCATCTTTAGCTTAAATGAAACCAAAACAGTCTGGCTATAGCAGTTTCTGTTGGAAGCTGATGCCTGGCATCCAGTGAGCCAGCCCCCTCTATCTACCTGGGATATTTAGCCCCATAACTTCCTACCCGACACACCTGGTTTCCTTCCTGGTACCCCTGACACACAAGGCCCCTAATGCACATGGGGGCTTCCCATCCCAGAGAAGTGACAACAGTAACCCCACCACACCCCCACTCTCTGGGTGTCAGTGCAGGGAGGGAGTGTCACAAGATGGGGCTCCCTGCATGGCCAGGGAGGGTGGTTATCAAAGACTCTGAAGTGTGCAGGGAGAAGCCGGGTGGAGTAGAAGTAGCTCTGGAGTCAGGTAGCTGCAGGCTTTTGTCTGGGTCTGGCTTTCTCTGGACGCATGGCCTGCTAAACCTCCATGACCCGTTTCCTCACCTTGACACAGCCTTTCAGCAACCTTGCAAGGTTGCTTTAAGAATTAAGTGAGTTTTTTTTGCAATTAATACATGTGGTTCCTAGAACAGCACATGGTCCCACAGGTGATGAAAGGTACCTGTGGCTGTCACAGGTCTTACTGGACACCCACCCAAGATGTGTAACATCAAACTAGCATAAAACAACAGATATATCTGTTCAGTGGCCCCATGTCCAGATGTTTGTGTGGGGCAGGAGTCGTTAGCAGGTGCAAGTGGCTCCTGAGCTACCAACCCGCCTTCAGCCTGACACCCACCGGCCTCTCATCCCCTGTGAACTCACTGACTCTTCCCCTTCATCCACATCAGCCTCAGGAGAACTTGTGCTTGCAGAAGGCTGCAGTCTACTGAGCAGGGCCATAGACCTTCGTCTCCGTGGCTCTGCCGATTCCCAAGGGGGTGGCAAATGACACCTGCGCCCGGGCAGGGGAAGCAGAGCTCAGGCAGCAGCTTCACAGGGACAGTCTGGTGGCTGGGCTGTCCCGCTGACTTCATTTCCCTGTGCAGCCCACCGTTCCCACTTCTGGGCCCTGTCCCTGTCTGTCCCCTGCCCCGCTTCCGCCCCCATTCTGCCTCTCTTCCCTTTCTCGGGCCCGGAGAGAGGTCTGGGTGGCAGAGAAGGTTCTGGCATTTCAGGAGCTGCTCTTGTTCCTGTTGCTCTTGGTGGCGCAAGGTGAAGTCCTCGTGACGTCCTGGAGTGACCAGGGAAGGCAGGCCCTGCCCACACCCACCAAGGTTCCAGTTCCTGCTTTGCTTGGTGGAAACAGACAGATCAAAGCAGTCAGCTGTGGTCGGGGTTTCTGGGAAGCCAACTCACTTTGCAGGACGGGCATTTCCCTTTCTGGGTCTGTTTTCTGATCTGTAAAGTTAGGGTGCTTCCTGGGGGGAATCTGGGGTTCTTTCCTGGTGATCCCATGCTGCCCCAGCCACCCTCACTGTCCTGCCATGGCTGGTGTGTGTGGCGGGGGCACATGTGCCTCGGAGAAGGCAGGCAGGAGCGGAGCTGCAGTCCGAGCCATGCAGGCTACTCAGTGGTGGGGGCGGGGGTCCGAGGACCCGCCAAACCCTCATGCCCACCTCTACCCTTCCTTCTCTCCTCTGTAGGACACACCCAGTTGCCGGGATGACCTGCTGAGTGACTACTTCCGGAAGGCCAGCGATCCCCCAGCCATCGGAAGCCAGCCAGGACCACCTGCCAAGAAAGATGGGGCCAAAATGCCCACCAGCTTTGTGGCCCCCACCGTCAAGATGGCCACCCCCACCTCGGAGGGGAGGCCACTAAAGCCCGGGCAGTATGTGAAGCCAAACTTCAGACTGACTGAGGCCGAGGCCCCACCCAGCGTGGCCCCCAGACAGGCCCAGCCCCCCCAGAGCCTGTCTCTGGGCAGACCCCGGCAGGCCCCGGTGCCCACAGCTCCCCACGCACCTGCCGGCCGCAGCGCCTCCCTGAGCCGAGCCTTCAGCCTGGCCTCGGCTGACCTTCTCCGGGCCAGTGGGCCCGAGGCCTGCAAACAGGAGTCCCCCCAGAAGCTGGGGGCTCCCGAGGCCTCGGGGGGCAGAGAGTCAGGCAGCTATACCCTGCCAAGCCCCGCACCCCCCAGCTCCCACAGCCTGGCCCGGGAGCGGACCCCAGTTGTGGGAAAGGCTGGAGGCTCCTGTCAGGGCCCGGGTCCCCGCAGCCGGCCGCTGGACACGAGGCGCTTCTCCCTGGCTCCCCCAAAGGAGGAGAGGCTGGCCCCCCTGCATCAGTCCGCCACAGCCCCCGCCATTGCCGCTGCAGGTGCTGGTGCTGGCAGTGGTGGTGGCAACTCCCAGCTCCTGCACTTCTCACCTGCTTCAGCCCCGGCTGCCAGGACCAAGCCCAAGGCGCCCTCACACTCAGGGGAGGTGGCCACCATCGCCCCTGTCCGGGCAGGGCCCAACCTCTCAGAGGGAGACGGGGTCCCAGGGCAGGGCTGCGGCGAGGGGCTCCCGGCCAAGAGCCCAGGTCGGTCTCCTGACTCAGCTCCCCACCCCGGCCGGGGCCCCGAGGACTTTAGTCGAGGGAGCAGCTCAAAGAGCACCCCGGCCTCCCCTGAGCCAGGCGGGGACCAGCAGACGGTGTGGTACGAGTACGGCTGTGTGTGACTGTCTTGAGGCGGAGCTCGCAAACCTGAAGACTACTGACGCACCTTCCGACGCTCACGGCCTTTTCTCCTGCTTGCCTGTGGTGCCAGGAAGGGGTTTGGAATGAGGAGCGGGGTTCCCATGCCTTTCTGCTGTTTGTTCTGTGAATGGAAACACTGTGCCAAGCCCCAAGAGGATGACGCTTACAGGTGTGTAACGAGTCTTCTGTATCTGCCGCTTCCAGCAGCTGGTATCTTTGGAATAAATCCACGTCAGCATGGGGACCAATTAGAATGCAATGACAAACTGACTTCCCCCAAAGCAGACACTACTCCGGTATGTCCCGGTACAACACTCGTTTGCAATGTGTGGCGCTCCATTGGGCGCACACGTACTCACACAACAGGCTCACAAGGCTCCGGCCGGGGGGGCCTAAGAGCCCCACTCCCTCTCCCAAAGGCCATCAGATCCGGGGAGAAGCCCAGACTGGCCACACTGCAAAGGTCTCGAGGGCCTTGGGCAGACCCCAGAGTCAGGCCTGCTGTTAAAAAACGGGAGTGCTGCTGTTCCATTCCTGGGGTCCCAAGCACTTCCCTTTACCCCAGGACACAGGGCGCCTCCAAGGCAGCCGGCAGTGGCCTTGGCCATTTGTCCCCAGCCTCCAGCTGGCTCCTGAGCTCTGCACCGGCGGGGTTTGGGGACCACACAGGCACCTGCCTTCCTAGATTTCCTTGGCTCACTTTTCTGCCAACACTGGATCTGCCAGGCCTGGGGATGGGAAGGGCAGGACAGAGGCCCCCACCCAGCCCCCTCCAGGCCAGGGTGCGTAGTGGACTGAGGGGTCGTCCGGGCAAAGCAAGGTACAGGCTCGATGTGTAACCTGGCCGTGGCCCCCGACTTCCCCGGTCTCAGATGGGGTGTTGATTTATTTCTGAATAACTTTTTGGGTATAGAAACCAATTGTTTTTTAATATATGGCATATATATGTACACACTCATGTGAAATATGTATACTTTGGGGGATCTATTTATGTTCCAGTGGGAGTCATTCTCTTCTGTCAGGAATCGTATCTGCTGCTCTGTGTCTTTGGTCGGATTCCTGACAATTTAGTTTCCTGTTGTAAAGGTGCTTTTTCTGGGGTGAACTAAACCTATTGATTTTTTTTTGAGATTTTTTTTTTCCTTTTGATTTAATAGACTGAGAAAGAAATGGGAGACTTTTGAATGTTAACAAGATCCTTTTAGGAGTGTTTGGGATTGTGTATTAAATAGCCATCCATTCTGGAATGCAAGGACAGGATTGTAATAAAATGGAATGGAACCGAAGCGCGTTCTGGCTTTCCTCACTGCACATTGTTAGCATCAGGTGGGCCCCTGGGGACTTGGGGCTCCCTGCGCCCCTGCCTCTGCACCCCGGGGACCCTTCCTCCACAGTTGGAATCCACTCCTTGCCTTCCTACTGGGTGGGGGATGCTGTTACATGCGAAACGAGAGACAAATGTGAAGGACAGAGATGGCCTGTAATGTGACAGCTTTCCACCCCTCCCTCCCCAAGTGCATTTAAGCTAGCATAAATTGAATCCTATTTTATTTGTTTTTCTAATGGGTCACCGCCACCACAAGGGGCACGCGACGGGCCGGAGACCAGCCTGGACAACATAGTAAGATGTTGTCTACAAAAAAAATAGAAAAATTTCTACACCAGCAGTTCTAGCTACTCAGGAGGCTGAGGATGGAGGATCCCTTAAGCCCAGGGAGGTCGAGGCTGCAGTGAGCAGTGATAGCGCCACTGCACTCCAGCGTGGGAGACAGAGTGAGATCCTATCTCAAAAGAAAAAATGGCAGGGCATGGTGGCACGCACCTGTGGTCCCAGCCACGAGGGAGGCTGAGGTTGGAGGATCACTTGAGCCCCGGAGGTCGAGGCTGCAGTGAGCCAGGGCTTGTGCGTCTGCACTCCAGCCTGGGATACACAGTGAGACGCCGCCTCAAAAACAATTGTGAAGAATCGCATTTTGCTGTGGAATTCATCTCGTGGTGACGGGAGCGCAGCTTGATGGGGCTCCTTTTGATTTTCCCATGGCTACTCAACCAGTAAATGCTGGATCTGGAATTTGGACCTTGGGGGCCGCAGATGCTGAAATCGGATGCGTGGTAGGGAGGAGGAAGAGAGGGAAGGAGGAGGCATGAATACAGCCACGCCTAACCAAGGTTCTTCTGATATATTTTCTGTCCAGTTGCCGCCCCAGTGCCTCCTTCCTTCCCACCAAACCTATTTTTTGGTTCTCTCCTCTCGCCTCCTCGCCTGTTCTCCCCGACGCTCTGCAGTCTGTCCTGTATCTGGCCACTCTGCGGGAACTGCTGTCCACGCTGTTTTGAGCCAGACTGAGCGGCGGCCACCCGCAGTCTTCATCCTGTGTGGCCTCTGTAGGACTTGACACCTGGCCAGGCACTCCTTGGCACCCTCAGCCTCTGCTGAGCACTCCTCTGTCCCTCTGGGACAGCTCTGTTCTGCCCGCTCTTTCGTCCCTTCACTCATCCCTCCCAGGGACATCAGGGATCGCTGTGGGCAGAGCCCTGGGTTCCGCCTCCACCGCACCCCCGCCCTGCATCCGCCCTTCAGGCCTGACCCCCTCACCCTAGGCAGGGAGGGCTTGTGGAGTGACCTCCAGCCAACCTCTCCTGACCTTCAGGCTGGGACTGCTGCCCTCCTCAACCCAGCTTCCCTGTTCCCAGGATCATCTCTGCAGCCTCGGGAGCCTGAGATTCGAGCTGGACCCCTTCTTTCCTCACATCCCACATTTCAGAGGTCACATCCTGTACCTGAGGATGGGGTGGGAATCTGGGCCCCTCCCCTCTGTGGGCAGTCCCTGTCCAAGGTCATACCCTCCAGCTGACTGGTCTTGCTGCCTCAGGGTCTCCCCCTACTCTTCCATCGGCTCCAGCTGGCGTTTGGTCCCATTGGTCCTGCAGGAGAGCTCCTGCCAAGGTCACTAATCCAGAGTCGACTTCTCAGCCCTCATTGTCACTTCTCAGGAGGTGCCCTGACTCAGGCGACCTTCCTATTTAGAACACTCCCCTCCACACTGGCCACGCCCTAAGCAGCGCGAGGTCAGGCATAACCAGGTCCACACACGTGTGTGTCTTTCCACAAGGCCAGACTTTTATTGACGCTCTTTTTTTTTTGAGATGGAGTTTTGCTCTCGTTGCCCAGGCTAGGGTGCAGTGGCGCGATCTCAGCTCACTGCAATCTCCACCTCCCAGGTTCAAGTGATTCTCCTGCCTCCGGCTCCCAAGTAGCTGGGACTACAGGCACCCACCACCACGCCTGCCTAATTTTTGTATTTTTAGTAGAGATGGGTTTTCACCATGTTGGCCAGGCTGGTCTCGAACTCCTGACTTCAAGTGATCTGCCCGCCTCATCCTCCCAAAGTGCTGAGATTACAGGCGTGAGCCACTGTACCCGGCCTCTTTGAGTTATTTAAAAATGTACAATAAGTTATTGTTGACTGTAGTCATCATGTGTGATCACATACTAGGTCTTACTCTGTCTAACTCTATGTTTGTACCCATTAACTATCCTCACTCCCCTCCCACCCCATTACCGTGCCCAGCTTCTGGTAACCATCCTTCTACTCTCGACCTCCATGAGGTCAGTTGTTTTCATTGTTAGCTCCCTCAAATAAGTAAGAATATGTGAAGTTTCTCTTTCTGTGCCTGGCTTATTTCACTTCACATAGTGAGCTCCGGTTCCATCCATGGTGCGAAGGACAACGCCTCATTCTTTCTTATGGCTAATACTCCGTTGTGTATATGTACCACATTTTCTTCGTCCCTTCATCTGTTGATGGACACTTTGGTTGCTTCCACATCTTGGCTGTTGTAGACAGCAGAGTCTTTGACGTGGGCAAAGCCTTCAGTGACAGATGCTGGGTGCTTATCACAAGTGACAGCAAGATGATGTCAGTTGAGACGGCAGTTTCAAGATGCTGAAGTCTTGCTCTCTTTATGGTCACAGAATCTTCTGGTGAGGACTGAGTGGAGGAGTGTGCTTGGTAATGTCCTTACCTGGCTGGATGCAGTCTTTATTGATCAGGTAAAACATGCGGTCCCTGTTGGCAAAGTGCCTTATCAAGTGTAAGATGGAGTCTTTTTCCAAGATGGAGTTCCTTACGTGGAAGGTGCTCTGTTCGCCAGCCCGTTGCAGACTAAGTCCTCTCTACAGGCACATCCAGCCCCCTGATTGTGCTTCATCAAGCCCAGGCATATCCACAACTTTAATTACCATCTATTCCCAGAAGGCCCCAGACTTCTATCTCCAGCCCCCACCTCTCCCCCAAAACTCCAGATCTGGAGTTAAAACTTGCATGTTGTAAACGCACCTCAAATCCAACATGCCCAGCACAGCTCACCATCCTCCCCTCCAACTCAAAGCCTCTTTGTATTCCCACCTCACCACCCCTCAGGCCCCATACACATCCAAAGGATGCTGGCCTTACCCTCACTCTTCCCCATGTCCTGTTACTCCGTCAGCTGCTTTCAACGCTAAGACCCCGCTCACCTCCACAGCCAATCCCAAGCCACAGCCCCCTTCAGCAGTACCATGGGGTCCTGTGGCTAAGAGAGCACCCCAGATCACGCCCCCTCCTGAGTTCCAGGACCCCACCCTCTGCGCTGGTGTGGTGTGTGACCTGGTGGCTAGGAATACCCAAGTTGCAGCTGGATATCCCTTTTTTTCCTTCTGAGACAGGGTCTTATGCTGTCCCTCAGGCTGGAGTGTAGTAGTTTGACTGTGGCTCACTGCAACCTCAAGTGATCCTCCTCCCTCAGCCTCCTGAGTAGCTGGAACTACAGGCACATGCCACCACACCTGGCTTTTTTTTTTTTTTTTTTTAGAGACGGGATCTTGCTACATTGCCCAGGCTGGTCTCAAACTCCTGACCTCAAGTGATCCCGTGACTTTGGCCTCCCAAAGTGCTGGGATTACAGGTGTGAGCCACCACGCCTGGTCAGACTTTGACTCTTATCATCCATAACAATTTACAAATAATAAAACATACAATAATAGTTATTGTAAAATGCATACAACCAGTTGATTCTCACAGAAAGCACACTCATTTTTTGCCAAACTCTCGTATCTGTAGCCAACCTGTGCTTGCAACTGACAAATGAGCATAGCTCCAACGTGAATGTGGTTGGTAATTTGTTTTATGTTACCATGTAAGACGAAAGGGAAGCAAGTCAAAGATGTATGTCAGAACTTCACTGAAAACAAGAGTAACTCTGTTTCATCTGGTGGTAGTTTCTGAGTGCAGAGCAAATAGTGCCTCCATTTTTTGTGCTGTTCTTGTAATGGCTACAGACGCAACACTTTTTTTAAAAAATTGAATTATAATTTACATACCATAATATTCACCCAAGACATTCTTCTCTATCATTCATAAGTCTAGACACACTAGACAATGAAAAAAACATAAATCAAGCCCAAGATTATAGCATTTACCAATTTCTGTGTTTTAACGACACTCCACATGGCCAGTGTTAAGCTGCCAGCACTGAACGCATCACCAAACGCGGAACTGGTCTCAATCTTTTTTTTTTTTTTTTTTTGAGATGGAGTTTCACTCTTGTTGCCCAGGCTGGAGAGCAATGGTGCGATCTTGGCTCACCACAACCTCTGCCTTCTGGGTTCAAACGATTCTCCTGCCTCAGCCTCCCGAGTAGCTGGGATTACAGGCATGTACCGCCAAGACTGGCTAATTTTTGTATTTTTAGTAGAGACGAGGTTTCTCCATGTTGGTCAGGCTGGTCTCAAACTCCCAACCTCAGGTGATCCACCCGCCTCGGCCTCCTAAACTGCTGAGATTACAGGCGTGAGCCACCTCACCAGGCTGGTCTCAATCTTTGCGATTAAAAAAATCTCAATTTTAAAAAAATCAAGATATAATTTACATACCATAATCACCGAAGACATCTCTATCATTCTTAAGTCTAGAACACTAGACAATGAAAAAAACATAAGCCCAAGTTTATCACATTTACCAGTTTCTATGGTATAAGTACTCTCACCATGGCCAATGTCAAGCTGCCAGCACTGAACACATCACTTAACACAGAACTGGCCAGGGAAGCTCTTGGCCCCTAAAGATTCCCTGAAAAATCACTACATGAGGCAGATTGATTAAGAGGAGAAAAGACATACAGATTTAACATGTATACATGAGAGGCTTCAGAATAAAGACTAGACCCCCTCTAGTGAAGTCCAGAAACTTATATACTATCTTGAGATTACAGACAGAGTGGGGTCTCAGGTCTTGACAGAGCAGGTTATGGGAGGGGTAGAAGAATTCTATTGAGGGGCGATAAGTGATTACTAAGAAGAATGGATGGGCAACAGAAAGTAACTTGTAAAATTCTTTGGAATGTATACGATCCTTGGAAACAGTCGCTGTCTTGAAAAAGGGTCTGTTCAGATGTATTTACATTATGGGTCGTCTTGGCTTTAATGGGTAACGAGATGATGTGGGCGGAGAACAAGAACCACTGCTCCCCTTGGTGATGCAGTCCTTTTTGTAGATTGGGGGAAAGTTTCTTCCAGCTTATTGATCTCTAAAGGTGTTGAATTCAAAATACTCATTATACCAGAGAGCCATATTTTGGGGTGAAATATTTTGGGATTTCCTTCACCAGAGAGAGATGTGCCGTAGCACCCCATGATGTAATATCACCACCATACAGATACAATAGCTGTAACCTGAAGGCATGGGTACAAGTAAAATAATTAGGAAGTGGGGAGTCTTGAGTATTACCTTTGCTTTTCATGTAACTTACTTGATGGTAGGTTTACATAAGTTAATTTTTAATGACAGCTGTGCTGAACAACTGGCTTGCAAAACTCCTGGAAATTCACTGATGTGTTTTCACAAGCCAGCACATGTCAGCTCCGGCACAGGAAGCACCACCTCTTAGGGATGGGCTACAGGGGAAGAGTCGGAACCACTGAGCAGAAATGACCAAAGGAGAAGGAGCAAGAAGAGGAGAGAAGCTGGGGCCTTTGCAGAGCTAACCATCCCCACCAACGTTGGTGTGTGCAGCTGTGCCGGCCGCTGGCTGTCTCCTAGGCTATTTCACTCTCATTTCTCCCCTCCCAGCCCCAGGAATGGCCTCAGAAGAGGGGTACCAGGTGGGCAGGATGGTCACAGGGATCCCAGTCCAAAGGTCTGCTGAGGCAGGCCCGGTGGCAGGCTCAGAGCAGAACAACCCCCCTCCACAGGCTCAGCTGCCCCCAGAGTCAGCCCTGGAAGAGCCTAGGTTTGAAAGACGTGGTTTTCTTCCCGAACAAGGCAAGGAGAATGGCCCCTCCGGCTTGTCTGGAGTCAGGGAAACTCTGTCCGGTCTCTTCCCTCACCTTCCACCCTCCCTCCTTGCCCTTCTTCAGAGAGAGCAGAAAGTGTCGGCCTGGGGAATGGCCGACCCCAGGCCCGGGGGCAAGCCCATCACCTCTCCATCCGTATGGCGGACAGTGGTCTCCACCGGGCAGAGTCCATAGTCCGAAGTCAGGTGCAGAAATGTCCCCTCTCCAAGCTCCGGCCTTTTGTCCCAGCCCCACGAAGTTGGGTTCATCGTGTCACATCTGAGAGCAGAGGCAGAACCAGCCACCTGCTCCCCATCTCCCCTCCCCCAGAGACCACAAATAGATCGGGCAGGGATCCAGCCAGCCTGGCCGGCAGGGAGGGAAACCTGGGCCCCTCCGAGCCCCCAGGAGCAGTCCCGGGAGACGCACCCTCCCCAGGCCGGTGCGGGGTGCGCGTGCCCTGCCGGCCTGCGCCCGCGCCCCCTGGTGTCCGGCGGGGCCTGGTCTCTGTCCCCGCGGCCGGGTGGGCAGCGGAGCCTCCGCCTCCCGCCCGGGGACCCCGCACGGCGAGCGCCGCGCAGGTCCCGCCACGCCCCGCAGGCGCCGTCCCCGCGGCCACTCCCTCCCGCGGGCCCAGCGGAGCCGCAGCCGCGCTTCCTGCACCCGGGACCCGACAGAGGTGAGTGCGTCCGGGAGGCCGGGGCGAGGGCTGACGGCGGCGGCACCGCGGGGACGGCTGACCTTCAGCGAGGCCGGCTCCCCGCCAGCTCCCGGGGCGGAAAATTCAAATCTGCTCTGTGGCATACAGGCCTTTGGGGGAAGCGGAGCGGAAGAAGGACTGGGGCAGGTCTCTGTGCTAGGAAATGGATGGGGCTGCCCAGGGACCTGCCACCCTCAGGGTGTCATGGGGTGGTGTTTGTGGGGACGGCCGGCCAGAGGGGCTCCCTTGCCCAGGGTTCCTGGGGTGGGGGCAGATCTCAAAAGTCCAGCACTGTCCGGACCCCCTGAGGACATGACCCTGAGGACATAGTGGCAGCTGAGGCACAGAGAGGAGCACTGCAGGAGGAGTCCAAGGACCCGCGCCCAGGCTGGAGGTCTGGGTTCAGTGGCATCCCATAAAGCTGAAGAAATGCCATGCCACCCTGGCCCAGAGGGAGGAGAGAGGAGGGGCACACTCGTATTTACTGAATGCCTTCCTGGTGCCAGATACTGCTCACACATTCTTTTGTTTAACTGTCTCGTTTTATCCTTCATTCATTTATTCAGCAAAACGGCACTCTGCTGGGCTTTGGCCTGAGGTGGAGGGAGCTGTTCACTGTCCATGTAACTCACACTCTACGTGAGAGACAGACTGTTATTCAGAGTAGCCAGTGGGGAACCTGCCCTGCTTCTCCTTCTTGCCCAAGATGATCAGAATCAAACTAAGAGGCCCCTGGCAATACACCCCTGGACCAATGAGAACCTAAGCCCCCACCATCAAAGTTCAGGGGCCCCTTCTGTATCCACAGCATCATACACACCAGTCACTGAGAGAAGTTGCAGGATCTAGTCGCTTTCGGGTTTCAGTTCAGAATCACCTCTTCCAGGAAGGCTTCCCTGACTTCCCACCAAAAGTAACAAGACTAGGAGCTTTTTACTTTGGCTCCTGAGGCATGGCTCCTCCCTGCCCATTATCCTCCAATCATACGTTCTTGCTGTGTTCATCCCAGTCTTCCCTTCTAACCAGTTTCAAAAAACCTCAGCCCCCTCAAGTTCCAGGTGGAAGTCCTGACTGGGAAGTGGGGTCACATAAGCCTTCCATGGGCATCAGGAAGGGATGGCTTAATTTATTATTGAGCATTACTAGGGGCAGGATATACATATATTCCATGTCCAGTATACACATAATGTTCTTATTTGAATATTTTACCTTGAGAGTTGGAATACTGAGAGACCTCTACTCAAAAATGGAAACTGGAAACTTATGTCTTACCATCACTATTTTCAGATTCCACCTGTGCTTCTCAACTTCCTGGGCAGAGTTCATCATTTCCAGGCCCCTGTGGTACAAATCCTGTTACCTCTGATTGACCCCTGGGGCTCCTGACTGAGTACAGAGAGCAGATAGGAACCCACCTTCTAAAGACAGTAGCCCCACTTGCAGCTCTCAGAGACTCTCAGACCTCCAGCTGCTCTCCCTCTAACCCCTGTTCCTACTTCCCCCTCCCCAGTACCGACTGTGTGTGTTGGGGTGCGGAGATTGTGAAGTGGTGGAGCTGCTGTTGGTGGAAGTCCTGATAGGGGAGTGGGGTCAGGCCCCACCACTGAAGAGGGCCTGGACCCAGTGGTCAATTCCAGGGCAAGGGGGAACATCCCACTCTTGGTTCTATTACACAAATACATTATTTTTAAAAAATGAAATTATAATCTACTTCCAGAAATAAAAAATCAGTACCCCTTGCCACAAAAGGAAGGTAATTAAGCAAATAAAAGCAAGGAACTGGGCAAATAAAACAAATAAAAGCAAGGGACTGGGCAGCAGTGTTATTAAACTTTAGCAGCTGGGGACATACCTGAGGCCTGCTCTCTAGGCCACCAAAGGAGATGAGCAAGGATGAGAGTGGTTAAAGACATTCTAGCACCCATGTGAGGCTTCCTCCTTAGTGTAATACAACAGATTAAGAAAGGACTGGGGCCGGGCGTGGTGTCTCACGCCTGTAATCCCAGCACTTTGGGAGGCCGAGGTGGGTGGATGACCTGAGGTTGGGAGTTCGAGACCAGTGTGACCAACATGGTGAAACCCCGTCTCTACTAAAAATACAAAAGTTAGCAGAATGTGGTGGTGCACGTCTGTAATTCCAGCTACTTGGGAGGCTGAGGCAAGAGAATTGCTTGCATTTGGGAGGTAGAGGTTGTAGTGAGTAGAGATTGTGCCATTGCACTCCAGCCTGGGTGACAGAGCTAGACTCTGCCTCAAGAAAAAAAAAAAAAAAAAAAAGGCTTGGACAGGGAATAATAAAAATAATCACTGACTCCTTCAGTCAGCACCTGATGAGTGCAGAGCACCCAGCAGTGCCTGGAGTGATATAAAACAAATCTTCAGTTCATCTTGTTATCAACTAAAGGGCTACTTCTTCCGGGAAGTCCACCCTGATGTGCTCTTCACAAGCTAAACCTCTCCTGCTATAATGCTTACCATGTTTCATTGCAACAGCTTGTCTTCCACTCCTGAGTGTAAATTTCATAAGAACAACCACTAGATGTCTTGCTCACCTCTCTGTCCTGGCACCTGTCTTACCCTGGCCGCAGAGCCTAGAGCACAGGTGTTAAATGAGCTGATGAATGAATAACTGAGTGAGCCTCCCTGACTTGGATCCTGTTGGCCCCTTCCAGCTATGCCTTTCTTTCCTTCTCCCTGCCCTCCTTCCTGTCCTTATCCAAACCCTCCATCCTTCAAAGCCCTGCCAAGGGTCCAGCTTCTGCAGAGACCTTTTTTTAACCAAGAGATCCATACTGAGCCCTCCTGCCGTTGAATAATATTCCATGGTTGGCAATACGTATACCCAGGGTGCATTCGGTTCCATGGTCCAGTGTGTTCCCCACACCTCCAGAGGGCAGGGGCTGTGGGTGACACAAAAGCCACAGGTGCTTGGGAAACACTGTGGAGTGGCTCCACATGGGCCACCCTCCAAGGACGCAGCTGTGTTGGGTCTCAACAGCTGTATTAGTTTCCTGTTGCTGTGGAACAAATTACCACCAATTTAGCATCTTAAAACAACATACATTCATGATTTTAGAATTCTAGAGGCCAGAATATGGTCTCACGGGGCTAAAATTAAGTTGTTAGCAGGGCCAGCCAGGTCTTTTGTGGAGATTCAGGGGAGACTCCATTCCCTTGCCTTTTTCAGCATCTCAGGCCTGCCTGCATTTCTTGGCTTGTGGCCCCCTCCCATCTTCAAAGCTGACAATGGATGGTGGAGCCCTCCCCTCGCTGCATCACTCAGACTCTCTTCCGCCTCCCTCTTCTGCCCTAGTGATGACATTGGGCCCACTTTGATAACCCAGGATCATCTCCCCATCTCAAAATCTTTAATTATCACATTTGCAACCTCCCTTTAATGCGTAAGGTAACATGTTCACAGGTACCAGGGATTAGAACACAGTTATCTTTTTTTCTTTTCCTTTCCCTTTTTCTTTTTTTAACAGAGTCTTGCTCTGTTGCCCAGGCTGGAGTGGAGTGGCACGATCTTGGCTCACTGCAACCTCTGTCTCCTGGGTTCAAGTGATTCTCATGCCTCAGTTTCCCGAGTAGCTGGGACTACAGGTGTGCACCACCATGCTTGGCTAAATTTTTTTTTTATGGTATTTTTTTTAGTAGAGACAGTAGAAACAGGATTTCGCTATGTTGGCCAGGCTGGTCTCAAACTCGTGACCTCAAATGATCCGCCTGTATCGGCTTCCCAAAGTGCTGGGATTACAGGCGTGAGCCACTGCACCCTGCCAAGGGCACAGTCATCTTTGAGGGCTGTTGCTCTGCCTACCACAGTAGCTGTCCCTGGTAGTCACAGGACACACTGGCTGGTGGAATATTCCTAGCAGCTGACATTTACTGCTCCAGGCACATTACACGACTCTCCATGAGTTAGGTACCATCATTGTCATTTCACAGATGAGGAACAGAGGTTAAGTAACTTGGCATGTGGTAGAGCTGGGATTTGAACCTAGGCAGTGGGGCTCCAGGGTGCACCTTCCTGGCCTCTAGGCTACACTGCCTCTCTGGCGCCATTATTGCCTTCAGGATGCCTGGAACAGGCCGAGAAGATCTGAAGCCCAGCTCGGGCGGAGAATTTTCCCCAAGGTTTTCTAGGTGAGGCCCCTGTCTAGGCTACAAATTCTCTGCCAGTGCTCTGTCATTTCAGCCCTTCCTCACCCTCCCACCATCCACATCTCATTACAGGCACCTAAGCCGTGATCAAAGAGGGCTGGAGGGAGAGCTGCCGATGGTTCTCTTTAGGGGATCCAGGCAGTCAAGGCTGGAAAGGTTTCTGTGTGCCAAATGCCACTCAAATCCATCCCTGTCCTTCCCCAGCATCCACACACCAAGTCCTATGAGCCCCACAGGAGGCAAATCTTATGTAGCAAATCAAAGAAAAGTAATCAGCATGTACCCAGCTCGCTGCCACAAAGAAGCCTACACTCTTAAACCAGATTGGAACACAAGCCTTCCATGGGCATCGGGGGATGAAGGGATGGCTTAACATTTACTCTTGAGCATTACTAGGGCAGACACAGTTCTAAGAGTTTCATACTGACTCAGTTAATACCAGAACCCTGTGCAGTACTGTTTTTTGTTGTTGTTTTGGTTTTTGTTGTTTTGTTTTCGAGACGGAGTCTTGCTGTGTTGCCCAGGCTGGAGTGCAGTGGCACGATCTTGGCTCACTGCAACCTCCACCTCCTTTCATCGATCCCCCTGCCTCAGCCTCCCGAGTAGCTGGGATTACAAGTGGGCATTACCATGCCCGGGTAAGTTTTGTATTTTTAGCAGAGACTGGTTTCACCATGTTGGCCAGGCTGGTCTTGAACTGGCCTCAAGTGATCTGTCTGCCTCAGCCCCCCAATGTGCTGGAATTACAGGCGTGAGCCACCACGCCTGGCCCAGTACTGTTATTATCCCCATTTTGCATATCAGGAAACTGAGACACACAGAGAGTGTCACTTGTTTAAGGTCACATAGCCAGTAAGCGGAGGAGCCAAGATTGGGGCCATTCTCCATAAGCAGAGAACCAAGACAGAGGCTGACCAGGGCTGAACAGCCCCGGCCTGGCCCATGCTACTTCCATCAGCAAAGCCCCTTCTTGTGCCTTCCCAGCATAATCTGTTATTTTTGGACCTGGCGAAGCTGATATCTTGGTTTCTATGTCAACCACACTTCCATTTAATTAATTTATTTCCTTTCCTTTTTTTTCTTCTTCTTTAATTAGAGACAGGGTCTTAGTATGGCTATGGTTATAGACTTGCCCGGACTCTTCTTGAAGTCCTCACCTCAAGTGATCCTCCCACCTCAGCCTCCCAAGGTGCTGGGATTACAGGCATGAGCCACCCACACCCAGCCTTCAAGCAGATTTCTTGACAGCACCTTTACATGTGATTCATACACCAATCTTCACTGTTAACCCCATTTTAAAGAGGCAGAAACCAAGGTCCAGGGAGGCTGCATAACTTGCCAGAGCTCTCAGAGCCAAAAAGCAACAGATGTGGAATTCAAACCCAGGCATTCAGATGCCCAAGTCCCCTGCACTCCCCTTCTCCCAAACTGTCTCAGCCTGAGCAAGCCCAACCTGAAGCCTTCCTCCTGGAGTCCCAAGTCCAGCCAGGAATGTGACATGGGCTCCCCAGGCCTCCAGATGTGTGTGTTCACGCTTTGTCTGGACTTGTTCCTCCCTGGCCTCCAAACATTCTGCCCTCAGATGTCCCCATTAGTCACAGTCTGTCTGAGAGCCCTCGGATTAGCTGGATGGGAGTAGACGCAACTTTGTGGTGGTCATCAGGTTGTCCCATTCATCAGCTCAGGCCTGAGCCTGCTGGAATGTGGTTGTTGCCAGAAGCAATAACTCTTAGGAAAGAAAATCAGCCTCTTTCTGCCTGAAACTGTCCTGAGAGGTACTTGACTCATCATCAGCGAGTATTTCCCAAAAGGAAAATTACCGACCTGATTCGGCAGCTGGATGCTCTGCTCTAGAACGCTCACCATGACGGGAATCACAGGGCAGGGTGGATCAGCAAGAGAAGGCTCGGGCCTGAGCAGGGACTGAGACGAGCTGGCACTAGAACCTTGGGAGGAAGTAGGGACTCATTCTGTTGTTTAGGGGATAAAGAGGGATTTCCGCTAAGGCCAGCCAGCTGTGCTAATTGGAAGAACGAAGTGGAAAAACAGTAATTTTCAAAAATATATCATCTGTGCATTCTGAAATATATGCACATTCTTCTAGTAGTATGAGTTTGTGGTGAGGATATATCTGATGCATCCATTTCAGTATCAATCAGACTCAGCAGGAAGCAGATGACACCCTCAAGCAGGGTAATTGATGAGAGTTTAACACAAAGGTGTGGACAGGGCCAAGGGAACCTAAGGGATGGAGGGTCTGGCGTGCCTCGGGAGCTGTTACTAGCCCTAGGCTTGCAGGAGGAAGGGAGAAAGAAGGGCCGGAGAAAGACTGGACAGGAGCTGAGCTGACACCTTCAGCCAAGGGAAGCAGCCAACCTCAAGTGACCCTGGCAGAGTGGATCAGTATTCCCAGGTCTTTACTCTCCTCCCATCCTCTGATCTCCAGTTAGTGCTTCCTGTTGCCCAACCCTAGCAGACCCTGGATGGCAGGGAGCCGGGTGACATAATCCTTAGAGCAGGGGGATGGAGACTGGATCTGGATAGGCGCATAAGTAAGCAGCCCGCTTCAGGTGCGGGAGTCTCTTTCACACATTTCTTTGGCTGCCGTTTTCTGGACACCTGCAGTGTGTCACTCTGGGTTTCACATTGGGGAAATGCAGTGAATGAGTTATCCTTGGGCTCTGTGTAGAGATTCTACCTTTACAGATGCCAAGATAAAAAGAAAAACCCGCAAGAGACTGGAAAAGAAGAAATGGATGCAAACATCACTTGCATTGGGAGTGGGAGAATTTCAGACTCTCTGGAGCCCAGCTCAATGTGGGAGATCATTTCTGTGGGTGAGAAAGATAGTTATTAGTGTAGCATTTCCAATCAGCCTTTCAAGAGCATGGGTCATAATTTACATTCTCTAGGCTCAGGAAGGTTCTGGAAGACAATGTGTGCTTCATTTTACCATTAGTGAGCTGTTCTGTTGCTTGTAAGGCCAGGTTTTACTTACAAAACAACAAATTCTGTTGCCTCTGCCAAGGACTGGATATCTTGACACCAAGAAATAGCAAAATCCAGCCAAAAGTGACTTTGCAAGCAGCTTTCTTAGGGAAAGCATGGCCAGAAATCCCAAGTCTGTATTTTGGCAACAGCCCAAGCTTCTGCAGACTCCACCGGCCAGTTCCAGATCTTTAAGTAACTATAATAAGAGCCATACTATCTGTCTCTAAAAAGTGAAGCATGAATCAAAAGGGAGTTTGTTTAAATTTAACAGCTTTGAGACTGCGAAAGGCACTGGATATGTTTAGGCACCTGTAAACGGAGAATGTGGGGTGGAAAAAGAGAGGCATAGCTGGGCGTGGTGGCTCCCGCCTGTAATCTCAGCACTTTGGGAGACTGAAGCAGGTGGATCACTTGAGGCCAGGAGTTCAAGACCAGCCTGGCCAACATGGTGAAACCCTGTCTCTACTAAAAATGCTAAAAATTAGCTGGGCATGGTGGCGCGCGTCTGTAATCCCAGCTACTTAGGAGGCTGAGGCATGAAAATTGCTTGAACCCCAGGAGCTGAGGTTGCAGTGGGCGGAGATCATGCCACTGCACTCCTGCCTGGGTGACAGAGGGAGACTCGGTCTCAAAAAAAGGAAAAGAGAAAGAAAAGAGAGGGAGGAGACAGGGCCACCAAGAACTGGCACACTGTGCCAACTCTAGGGACCACCAACTGATGGGTTACAGCATGCACGGCTCCCCTGGGGTAGTGCAGGGCCGTAGCCCTGGCAGGATTCATTCTGTAATACATTTCCCACAGGGCATGCCCCATCCTCCTGACAGTCAAGAGTCCTCCATCTGGCAACTGACAATGAGCTTTCAAACAGCCCACCTTTTTCCTAGAGATATAAGACGAGGCAGAACAGAATCATTGGAAGAAATAGCTTCAGAGTCAGAACTCCAGTCAAGTCCTGACTCAGTCACTTGGGAATGGAGTGGCCTCAGGCAATTTATGAAACCTCAGTTTCCTGATCTGTGAAATGGAGAGAATAAAACTACTTGTTTTGGGGATGAAAGGAGATCATGCACAGGCACTAAGGACACAGGAACCATTTAAAAGATAAGAGCGATTGGGGCTGCAGTGAGCTGCCACTGTACTCTGTGGGATGACAAAGCGAGACCCTGTCTCAAAAATAAATACATGAATACATAAATGATAAGAGCTGCAAATAACAGGATATTTGCAATGTCCAATGACAGTGATAATAACAGCTAACATCTATTGAATCCTCACAGGTTCTGGGCATTGAGCTAAGGTCTTTCCTTGATTTAACTCATGTAATTGTCTCAGCCCTCGTTTGACCTCGTGTTTCCATTTCGCAGATGAGGAAATGGGCACAGGGGGCTTAAGAGGCTTGTCCAGGGTCACCCTGCTAGTAGGTAGTACAACTGGGGTTCAAATTCCAGCACTTTGGCTTTCAATGCCAAACTCTTCACAACTATATTCAGTTTGACAACTTTTAGAAAGCAGATGTGAATTTTGATGGCATAGTCAACCCGGAAAATTCCATTAAGACTTTCTAAGAAGGAGGAGTTCCAAAATGAAGACCAGCAGAGGAGGCTGATCCGGCCTCTGAGCCTGCCGGGACATCACTGGGCTAGCGTCCAGTGGGAAAAGCAAATCCCTCTGCCTCCACACTCCCTGTGCCTCTCTCTGCCTCCTCCTGCTCTCCCGTCTTCCCCTGCCAGGGTACTTCTGTCCTCTTACACACTGTCCATCCTCCCAGAGACTCACCTAGAGGCTAAGTCACACCGTGAGGAGTGATGAGCCACCCAGAGGTGTTAGCAGGTGAGATGTTGCTGTCTCTCTCCTTCTACCTGCCCTGCTGCAGTTCCAATCACCCTTCCCCCTGACCCCAACCATCTGTCCTGACAACCACCAGGCTTCTGCAGACTCCTCCAGTGACAATTCCAGGCATTCATTTCACAGATAGGAATGGGGGCACCCTGCTTTGAGCAGGATAACTGGGCTGAGGGCAAAGGCCATGTAGAGAGACAGCTGTGTGCCAGCGACTCCAGCCGCAGTGCAATGCTGGAAAGGGGCCAAGGGCACCCAGCGGGGTTCAACACACATTGCCTGGGGCAACCAAGAATGCTCCCTAGGTTCGGAAGTGATTTAGGGTCTTAAGACGGGGCCAGGAGTTCAGGAGATGGGAAACAGGAGGTCTCTGGAGTGGGGAGGGCCACAGGAGCCAAGGTATGCAGTTGTGAAAGAGCAGAAGGAGCAGAGGAAACAGCCAAGGGTGGCTTGGGACAGGATGTGGGTAGGAGGAGGGCTCTGTACCCACCTGCCTGGATTTGAATCCCGAGGCTCCCCACTACTTGTGTGACCTCGGGCAAGTTGTTTGCCTTCTCTGTGCCTCATTCCCCTCTAGGGCCTATCCCCGGGGCAGGACGGTAGTGGGGGCGGGGGTCCCTGAGTCACCTGGCTCTTCCCAGCAGGGGCCGAGCCTAGGGACTGTGGTCAGGGTGAAAGGCAGGGCGTGGACCCTCACTCAGGGCTGCGGGTACCCAACGCGGGGGTGGAATCGGAGCACAACGTGGCCCCGCGTTCCCAGGAAGGGACTCGAGGACGTCCCCAGGCCACTCCGCCATCAGCGTGCCCGCCGGCAGGACGAGGGGGCTCGGGGTGACAGCGGCCGGCGCCTCAGTCCCGCGCCGCGCAGGTAGGTGTCCCGGGCGCGCCGGGGCCCGGAAAACCGCGCGCGGGCCAAGGCCGGGGTGGACGCGTGAGCGTGCGACGCGGGGGCGCGGCCCGAGCCGGGGCCGCCGGGGCGTGGCGGGGCCGGGACCGCGGGTGTCTGTCCGCGAGCGCCGGCGCGGCCCGGTCCCTCTCCCCGGCGGGGCGTCTCCGCCTGCGGTCGCCGCCCGGGTTAGCAGCCACCCACCCGCTGGGCTGGCTCTGCGGCCACCCGGTAATTACTCCCGCCCCCACACAAAGTGTAGGGTGGGTGGCTCTGAGCCCTTCATTTCCCGGAGCCCGCCGCACCGGCCATTCCGAGTCCCTTTGGGCCTTTCTGTCCCCCAGATCTGCGCGGCCCTCAGGGCAGCTCTGAGACCCCGACAGCACCAGCACCCCCTGCCACCGAGGAGGGGACAGCTGGCCCACTGCTTGCCTGGACGGCAGGGGCAGCGCCGGGTGGGGTCGCTGGTTGCAGGCCCCCCTCCCCTACTCTGGCAAGCAAATGGCCGGACTGAGGCAGCAGGTCCAGGCGGTCCTCCAGCTGGAGAGCAGGGGCTGCGGTGGCCAGAGGGCACAGGCAGGGGAGAGAGCCCCGCCTGGGAGCCGGAGGCTGTGTAGCTTTGGGCAGGACACTGCTGCGGCTGGGCCTCCATAAAACGGAGATAAGAATTATCAGCAATTGTTAGCTCACTGCAGTGTGAGGCTGATTTGAGAGTCTGCAAATCTGTGGTGCTGTGGTTATGTTTGGCTTTACTCCCTCTGCCCCCACCTCCACACACCAGGATCGCTTCCAGAAGGAGGGAGGGAAACAAGATTCCTGAGCTCAGCGGTGGAAGTGGGGCTGGACACTGCCGAGCTGTGGACTGTATGACTAGGATATTTTTACTTGCCAGCCAATTCCAGAACCAGACAGTCTAGGTCCAATCCCAGCCCTTCCATGTTTTAGAGCTATTACCTTGGCCAAGTTGCCTTGTTTTGTTTTGGTTTTTTGAGACGGAGCCTTGCTCCGTCGCCCAGGCTAGAATGCAGTGGTGCGATCCCGGATCACTGCAACCTCGACCTACTGGGTTCAAGCGAGTCTCCTACCTCAGTCTTCCAAGTAGCTGGGACAACAGGTGCCCACCACCACGCCTGGCTAATTTTTGTATTTTTAGTAGAGATGGGGTTTCACCATATTGGCCAGGCCGGTCTCGAACTCCTGACCTCAAGTGATCTGCTCGCCTCGGCCTCCCAAAGTGCTGGGATTACAGGTGTGAGCCACCACACCTAGCCCATGTTGCATCTTTCTAAGCCTCAGAGTTTCCTGTGAAATGAGCATCATAGTAGGGTGGTTATGGGATTGCACAGGTGAAATCCTATCTTGAAAGCCTTGCAGTACCCTCTGAATGTCAGCTCCGCCCACTCTTGTTATTACTCTCATACCGAACGCTTCAGGGTAAAATGTACATCGTCAGAAGAGACGACTCAGCCAACAGGAAACAAAGTGGAAAACAGGTTCAAGGCAACAAAGTATGGAGGTGTCCAGAGGTTGGTGGATTTCAGTGGGTGGGCCCAAAGAGGGGCTGGTGACTGAGGACCCCGGAAGGAAGGAGGAGTGCTCAGCACTAGCCTCGGTGAGGATGATGATGGCCATGGTAGAGGAATGAGCTTTAGCATCAGGGTTCCCGTTTCATCTTTCCTAGCTGGTTGGCCTCAAATGAGATATTTTAACTTTCTGAGCCTTAGTACCTCATAGGGAAAGTGGAGATGATAATACCTACACCTCAAAGAATTGTTATAAAAATTGAAATCAAATAATTATATGAATGAATCCAGCACCTGATAGGCTGGCCCTAAAGTGATGTGGAAGGACAAATAATACTTATGTTCTTGTTATCTATTTTGCTGCATAAGAAACCACATTTAAAGATATTAGTTCAGGGAGGGCACGGTGGCTCACGCCTGTAATCCCAGCACTTTGGGAGGCCGAGGCGGATGGATCACTTGAGGTCAGGAGTTTGAGACCAGCCTGGCCAACATGGTGAAACCCCGTCTTTACTAAAAATACAAAAATTAGCCGGGCATGGTGGCACGCGCCTGTAATCCCAGCAGTCTTGAGGCTGAGGCAGAAGAATCACTTGAACCCAGGAGGTAGAGATTGCCATAAGCCAAGATGCGCTGCACTCCAGCCTGGGCAACAGAGCGAGACTCTGTTTCAAAAAAAGAAAGAAAAAGAAAAAGAAGATATTAGCTTAAAATAGCGCATTTATTTTGCTCACAAATCTGTGATTTGGGCCAGGCTTGGTGGAGATGGCTCATCTCTGCTCCTGGGAGCATCAGCTGAGATGGACCTACTGGGGCTCGGGGGTCCTCTTCCAAGATGACACACTGGTGTGGCAGGCAAGTCGAACCTGGCTGTCAGCTCGGGGCTCCGCAGGGGCTGCTGGCCAGGGTTTGGCTCCACTCAATGTGGGCCTGTCAACGAGGCTGCTTGACTTCCTCACAGCATGGCACTTAGGTTTCAAGAACAATTATTCCCAAAAGACAACAAATGGGAACAGCCAGTCTCTTCAGGCTTGGCCTCAGAAACTGGTACAGTGTCGCTTCCACTCTATTCTGTTGGCCAGACAGTCAGAGGGCCTGCCTGGATTCAAGGGAGGGGACTCAGACCCCCCACCTCTTAACAAGGAGAATCTCAGTTCACATCCATCATGGGTCTGCCACAACTTGAGTCTTCTCCTTTGCATTTTTTTTCTGGGCGCCATGGTGATGAATGAATTAATCTCTTGAAACAGTTGAAGTGCTTCTCCCAGGAGAGGCCCTGCAGAGGCAGAGATATGGGCCTTATCACAGTCTATTTTGGTCAGCATCAGTGTCTCTGGGCCTGGCAGGGCTGAGGGAGCAGGCACCCTACCCGGTGGCCTCTCTAGCATCCTTTTCTCTGGAACCTCAGAGGCTTCAGTCCCCAGCTTTGTCAACCCTGGGCCTTTAAAAAACAAGAGGGAGAAGCCAATGAGAAAGCAATTCGGATTCAAGAAAGTAGATTTGAGCAGGTGGCCCAGGGTTGAGTGTAATGAGCATCTTCGAAACTCTCAAGTCGCTGGAGAAATCTGTTTGTTTCTCAAGAGGGCTGCTTCCTGTGTGTTTGGAGTGACTGTTGTCATACATCATTAGGTTATTAATTGATGGGCTGGAGCACTCTGCAGGGAGTGGGGGCAGCAGGCCCCAGGGGTTGCCATGGCAACTTCCAGGTCTGTGGTCTGTGCTGCAACTGCAGACAGGAGAGATACCCTGCACAGCTCAGATCTTCTCAGACCACAGACTCTCCTGGCCAGAAGCCCCTAGTTCAGCAGCGGGCTATCGTGGAAATGTACTTCCACGCAAGACCACCCACCCACACCTTGAGAGTCCAAACCAACCCTCTTCCTGTTGCCTCATCCTGTCTCCCCCAGACTGTTAGTTTCTGACTTCAATTATAGCCACGCTGGCCTTCCCAGCAGGCTACAGGAAGAAATGGAATTTAGATTCATTTCTTTACCCAAACATTCGACATGTTTTTGGTGTGCACTTTCCCCAGCAAAGAACACAATAGACCCAGCTCCTCCTTCCCCAGGAAGCTTCCTGTCTAAAGGGGAAGATAGGCATTAACCAATAGTCATGCATATTCCCATTCATTGGTAAATGTTAAAATACAAGGATGGGCCAGGTGCAGCGGCTCACACCTATAATCCCAGCACTTTGGGAGGCCAAGGCAGGCGGATGGCTTGAGCTCAGAAGTTCAAGACCAGCATAAGCAACATAATGAAACCCCATCTCTACTAAAAATACAAAAAGTATCTGGGCGTGGTGTTGTGCACCTCTAATCCTAGCTACTCAGAAGGCTGAGGCACAAGAATCACTTGAACTCAGGAGGTGGAGGTTGCAGTGAGCCAAGGTCGTACCACTGCACTCCCACCAGGGCGACAGAGAAGGACTTGTCCCAAAAAATAAATATATAAAAATAAAAATGGATGAATGCAATGATGGAACCAATCCCTTGAATATACTAAAAAAAATTTTTTTAAATACAATGAGCTGGGTGTGACGGCGAATACTTGAGTCCCAGCTACTGGCGAGACTGAGGCAGGAGGATTGCTTGAACTCAGGAATTTGAGGCTGCAGTGAGCTACGATCGCACCACTACACTCCAGCCTGAGTGATAGAACAGGGACTCCATCTCTAAAAGTTAATTAATTAATTAAAAATGAAAACACAGTGAGTTCAGGCCTTGAACTGAATCCCAGCACCGCGGCTTGCTGGCCAGCTTTGTGACCCTTGGTCTCGGACAGCCCTGAGATTTCAGTGGTAACGCTGGGATGATATTTACCTGGCTGGTTGCTGTGAGGCATCAAGGCAGCCTATGGAAAGCTCAATGCCTTGCATATATTGGCAGCTTGAGGCAGATGAGCACCCACCCTGTATCCACTTGCTCAGCACCCGTTTGTCATTCAGAACCTCAGGCCACCTTCTTTCTGTGTGAAGCATGTGTGAGGAGCCCTTGTCCCAGCTCTCTTATACCACAGTGACAAAAGACCTCAGAGCTCAACTTTTCCTTCCTTCCTTCCTTCCTTCCTTCCTTCCTTCCCTTCCCTTCCTCCCATCCTCCCTCCTTTTCCTCTCCCTTCTTTCCTTCTTTCTTTCCTTCCTTCCCTCCCCGCTCCCTTCTTTCCTTCCATCTTTCCTTCTTTCCCTTCCACTCTCCCTCCCTTCCCTCCCACCCACCCTCCTTTCCTCTACCTTCTTTCCTTCCTCCCTCCCTCCCTTCCTTCCTTCTTTTCTTCCCTCCCTTCCTTCCTTCCTTCCTTCCTTCCTTCCTTCCTTCCTTCCTTCCTTCCAGTCTTTCCCTGTTGCCCAGGCTGGACACTGCAGCCTCAAACTTTCAGGCTCAAGGGATCCTCCAATCTTGGCCTCCCAAATAGCTTGGACAACAAGTGCATGCCACCACAACCAGCTAATATTTTAAATTTTTCTAGAGACAGAGTCTCACTTTGTTACCCAACCTGTCCCAAATTCCTGGCTTCAAGCAATTGATCCTCCTGCCTTGGCCTCCCAAAAGTGCTGCAATTTCAGGTGTGAGCCACCATGCCTGGCCCTTTCCGTTATCAAGTATTTATTTAGTCCAAACACTTGCGCAGCATTACAGCAATTGCCGTGGGCATACAAGAGATAAAGGTGGTCCTCAGCTCAGGTTAGTAGGGCAGAATCTCAGACCCTGCCCCCAGAGCTATTAGACTGAACCAAAAGCTGCAATAACAAGATTCCTGGGAGGTGCATAACCCATGCACACTAGCATTTGAGAAGCAGCAGTGTGCAGGGTTTTTGTCTTGTTTTGTTTTGCTTGAGATACGGTTTCACTCCAGTCATCCAGGTGAGATCTTGGCTCGCTGCAACCTCTGCCTTCTGGGCTCAAACGATCCTGTAGCCTCAGCCTCCTGAGTAGCTGGGACTACAGGCACATGCCATTGCACCCACCAATCTCTCCCTATTTTTTGTAGAGACGGGGTTTCACCATGTTGCCCAGGCTGGTCTCAAACCCCTGAGTTCAAGCAATCCGACTGTCTCGGCCTCCCAAAGTACTAGGACTATAAACATGAGCCACCTCGCCCAGCCAGCACTGTACAGGGTTCTAAGTATCACATGGCAGGTGTGTGGGGCAGAATAATGCCCTCCCTAAAGAGCTCCAGTTCCTAATCCCCAGAACCTGCGACGGCGTTACCTTACATGGCAAAGGGGGCTTAAGGCAGCAGGTGGAATTCAGACTGCTAATCAGCTGAGCTTAAAGTAAGGAGATGATCCAGCGTTATCACAAGGAAGGACTCTTCAAAGTGGAAGAAGGAGCGTGAGAGTCAGAGGAGATGTGCTATGGGAAGGACTCAATCGACTTGAGGGCTTTGAAGATGGAAGATGCCACAAGCCAAGGAACGCTAGAAGCCTCTAGAAGCTGGAAAAGACAAGAAAATGGATTTTAGAGCCTCGAGGAAGAATGGAGCCCTATAGACTGCAGTTTTGATTTTAGCCAGTAAGATCCATGTCATGCTTTTGATCTCCAGAACTGCCAAATAAGAAATGTATGTTGTTTTGGCCGGGCATGGTGGCTCACACCTGTAATCCCAGCACTTTGGGAGGCTAAGGCAGTTGGATCACTTGAGGCCAGGAGTTCAAGACCAGCCCGGCCAACATGGCAAAACCCCATCTCTACTAAAAATACAAAAATTAGCTGAGTGTGATGGTGGGCCTGTAATCCCAGCTACTTGGGAGGCTGAGGCAGGAGAATTGCTTGAACCTAAGAGGCGGAGGTTGCAGTGAGCGGAGATTGTACCACTGCACTCTAGCCTGGGCAACAGAGCGAGACTCCATCTCAGAAAAAAAAAAAAGAAAGAAATATATGTTGTTTTTGCCCCTAAGTTTATGACAATTTATTGCAGTAGCGTAGGACACTGGAACAGTGGTCAAGAGGCCTGTCTTTGGAGTCAGGCTGCCCTGAGTTCAAATCACAGCCCTGCTGCTTACCAGCTGTGTGACCCTTGGCAAGTTACTTAAGCTTCTGAGTGTCATTTGCCTCATCTGTAAAACAGGATACTCTCTGCTACACAGGGTTGATGTAAGGATTAAAAGAAAGGATCGGGAAGGTGCTTAGCACAGCACCTGGTGCAAAGCGCATGCTCAGGAAATGGTAAAGGCTGTTTACCTTTACCATTGGTACCAAGCTGTCCCATGCTCTTGTCTTGTTGGAGTCTTGGTCTGTCACCCAGCCTGGAGTGTGGTGGCACCATCTCGGCTCATTGCAACCCCGACCTCCCCAGGTTCAAGCAATTCTCATGCCTCAGCCTCCTGAGTAGCTGGGATTACAGGTGCAGGTCACCATACCCAGCTAATCTTTGTATTTTTACTAGAGATGGGGTTTCACCATGTTGGCCATGTATCTACTAAAAATACAGAAATTAGCCAGGTTTGCTGGCACATACCTGTAGTCCCAGCTACTTGGGAGGCTGAGGCAGGAGAACTGCTTGAACCCAGGAGGCGGAGCTTGCAGTGAGCCGAGATCATGCTACTGAACTCCTGGGCTCAGGTGTCCCTCCAGCCTGGGTGACAGAGTCTCGCTCCTCAAAAAAAACTGGTTTGGCTGGGCACAGTGGCTCACACCTATAATCCCAGCACTTTGGGAGGCTGAGGTGGGAGAATCATGAGGTCAGGAGTTTGAGACCAGCCTGGCCAATATGGTGAAACCCCCTCTCTACTAAAAATACAAAAAAAAAAATACCTGGGTATGGTGGCAGGCACCTGTAATCCCAGCTACTTAGGAGGCTGGGGCAGGAAAATCGCTTGAACCCAGGAGGTGGAGATTGCAGTGAGCCGAGATCATACCACTGCACTCCAGCCTCGGTGAAAGAGTGATTCCACCAAAAAAAAAAAAAAGGTTCAATGGACTCACAGTTCCGTGTGACTGGGGAGGCCTCACAATCATGACGGAAGGTAAAAGGCATGTCTTACATGTGGCAGACAAGAGAGAACTTGTGCAGGGGAATTCCTCTTTACAAAACCGTCAGATCTCATGAGACATTCACTACCACGAGAAGAGCACCAGAAAGACCCAGCCCACAATTCAATTACCTCCCACTGGGTCCCTCCCACAACACATGGGAATTATGGGAGCTATAATTCAAGATAAGATTTGGGTGGGGCCACAGCCAAACCATGTTAAGATCACATAGCCTGAGAGGGGTAGAGTGGGGACTTGACCTCCCCAGTCTGACCCAGAGCCTGTGCTCTGACTCTCCCTCCACCCTGTGCTGCCCGCCAAGTGACCATGGAGTTGCTGCCAGGTGCTGGAGACCCTGCATGATGCCACCAGCTCAGGGAAGACCCCAAGGTCCTCTCTATGCTAACTCCCAGCTGTCTGGACCCCTGGGAGGCCAGGGGGTGCCCAAAATCCTCGTGGCCTAGGGCCCTGTTGCCCTCAAAGTAGCTTCCAGAGATGTTTGGAAAGGTCCACCCGCCCAGGTGCCTGGAGCAGATGTTTATGTTGGAGGCTTGATGGGGATGTCTGGGTTCGGTCCAGCCTCCTGGGGCTGCCATCCCGGCAGGGGCCTGTAATGCTTCGTGACTACCTGGGTAGGGGGCATTGGGGGAGAAAGACAGAGAGAGAACAAGAGTGAAAAAATGAATGGAAGTGGCAGGCCTGGCCCGATTTAGGCCCATATGTCCTTCCAGGTGGGAGGAGCCATAGAGGTGGGGTCCCCTCTGCTCAGTGGCCACTCCCAGTATTCTACCACTCTGGACTGAAGGGCAGAAGCCTGGCTGGGAGGAGAGGGGCCAGGGCCTGCTCTTGAAGCCATGTTTCTTTTTCTTTTTCTTTTTCTTTTTTTAAGACAGGGTCTCACTCTGTCACCCAGGCTGGGGTAGTGCAATCACAGCTTACTGCAGCCTTGACTTCCCAGGCTCAGGTGATCCTCCCACCTCAGCTTCCCTGGTAGCTGGGACCACAGGGGTGTATCTCCATGCCTGGCTAATTTTTTTTGTATATTTTGTAGAGACAGGGTTTTGCCCTGTTGCCCTGGCTGGTCTTAAACTCCCAGACTCAAGCATCCGCCTCGGCCTCCCAGAGTGCTGGGATTACAAGAGCGAGCCACTGCAGCCAGCGAGGATGCATTTCTGTGATAGACTGACTACCCCTGCGTAGACGTTTACAGAGTGGGTGGTGGTTATGGGGCCTCCAGGACTCCTCAGGCCGCTGCTGTGTCACTAATACTTCTCGTCTTCCCTTCCTATTTTAGGATAAAGACAAAATCCCAGCCCAAAGTAGAGCACGGCACACGGCATGGGCTCTTTTTTCTCTTACTGAGCCAGCATTTCACATGACATGGGCTCAGCCAATTTGAGTAAAACCGAAGAAAGTTTCATCCCTCCTTCTTCATCGCAAAGGCTGGTCCTTACTCCAGGTGCAGTACGGCATGTGCTGCTGGCAGAGGGGCTGGGGCAGCTTGCTGGTCCCTGGGGGTGCTGGAAGGAGGAGGGGGACACCATGCCATTAGTGGTTCCTGCAGGTATAGATGATGATGGTGTAGATGGCCTGTGTGGGCACACCGTTAGGCCAGGCCACCCCGAGGCGGTGCTCTCTCTGGCAGGTTGTGTCCTAGGGGTAGCCAGGCAGTCGCTACCGAGTCAGTCCTGTGCTCCTAGCCCCCCAGTCCTCCCATATGACATCAGGGAATCCAGCCACACTTCCGCAACTCAGAAATAGCACGTGTGTCTCAATGTACAGTACTGCACTGTAACAACTTGAAGCCTTTGCTTGTAACATAAGGCCTACAAGAAGCAACCGACATAGGAAACTTTTTTTTTTTTGACATGGAGTTTTGTTCTTGTCTCCCAGGCTGGAGTATAGTGGCTCGATCTCGGCTCACTGCAACCTCTGCCTGCCAGGTTCAAGTGATTCTCCTGCCTCAACCTCCCAAGTAGCTGGGGTTACAGGTGCCCACCACAACACCCGGCTAATTTTTATATTTTTAGTAGACAGGATTTTGCTATGTTGGCCAGGCTGGTCTCAAACTCCTGACCTCAGGTGATCCACCCACCTCGGCCTCCCAAATGCTGGGATTACAGGTGTGAGCCACTGCGCCCAGCCAGAAACAGTTTTTTAAAGGCCTGCTATGTGGTAGCATTTGCTTGGGGGGCCCATGACCCACCGAAGGGGATTTCCTTAGACCCCTGCCAGCAGAGTGAGGGTAGTGGAGCCAAGGATCTTGGCATGAATAAGATAGGCAACAATATTTTAAATGTGATCCCCAGAGCAAGGACCAAGCACAGGGCCCTGGCTGCTTCCGGCAGGAAGAACTCACTCGAGCCCCCAGCAGCCCCCTGCACCGAGTCTGTAGGCTTCCTGGCTCTGGCAATGTAGCTTATACTCAGCTTCCCAGGATACTGCTTTGGAGAGGGGTGGTCAAGCCAAATAGCATGGCAATGGAAGTCGGCAGCAGCTTCCAGCCACAGCTCTAGCATCGTTTAGCTGTCGGGCTCTCCCTGGTCAAGAGTCTTTGCCCCGCTGTTCCTCTCCATCCTCCGTGCTCTGTGTGTGAGGGAGGGAGTTTAGTAAATGCTCCTGAGAGTCAGAAGTCCCCCTGTGGGCTGAGCCCTGGGCTTGGTCCTTGCTCTGGGGACCGACACAGTTTAAAACATTGATGCCCACCTTATCCTTACTCATGCCCAGAGCCTTGGCTCCACTGCCTTCACTCTGCTGCTCTGCCAAACAGGATCCTACCTGCCTCAGGACATCCGTGGTTCCCCACCCTCACTGCTCTTTATGACGGTCCAGGGAGCTTTAAAACCATTGATGCTGGCGCCTCACTTCCAGGAAGCGTGATTTCCCCAGCCCTGGGTGGGGCCCGGGCATGGGTATTTTTTTTATAGGCCCCCAGGTATGTTCTCAAGTGTGTGGCCAGGGTTGAACTCCACTGACCCAGATGCTGGCGGCTTCCCCCGCCCTTGCCTGATCCTGGTATCCTGTAGATGCTCAAAGGTGGTTTAGTGGGTAGAATTAGCACACCCCCTCCTCTTCCACCCCCAACGCAGATCTGAGGGCACCCGCCCCTAGCTCAGGCTTTCACATTCCCGGCCACTGCTCACTGACTCCGGGTGGCACGGAGAGCAGGGGAGGATGCGTGGAGAGAGCCGTTCCGCCACCCTCAGCCTCTGGCTGGTGAGTGGTTCCTCGGCAACCACCCAGCCTGACACCAGATTGGAGTTCACATGATTCTGCCTCAGCTCCGGAATGGGCAGCCTCCAGCTGGGGATTTTCTAGCCAGAGCTGGGAGGTTCAGGCTGCGGGAAATCGCTGGAGGGAGAGCTGGGGTCGTGGCTGCAACGGTGCCCAGGCTCCTTCAGAGCCTCTGCAGAAAGCCCAGCTGTCTGAGGTTTGAGGGCAGAGCCCAGCTGGGGCAGGCAGAGTCCCCCGTCAGATGACTCCCTCCATCCTGATTTCAGCAGCTGCCTGCTCCTCACCTGGCTGCACAGACCACGCCACCTTCCTGGGGCCCGGAGGCTCTAGGAGAAGCTGGAAAGCACAGGTGCGGGTCCAGCCAGGTGTTTCCAAACTGCGGGTTGTGACCCATTCGTGGGTCAGTAAATCAACTTCATAGCTCATGACCTGCATTTTAAAAACTGAAATAGAATAGAAACAATCAGAGTGCATGGCTAGAAGTAGGGTAAGTATTGCTTTGGGGAAATTTGTTACTTTGTACAGATGTGTGGGTGCGCATATGTCTGTGTGTGCTGGGTCGTGATGTCAGGTATATTTCTTGCTATTGCTTGTGATCCAAAAAGCTCAAAGGTAGCAAGTTGGTGCCTAGAAGCCTGGGTTCTAGATTCAGATCCACCTCAACGGACTGTGAGTTTGACCCCCCCCCCACCCGCCACCTCGCTTTAGCCTTTCTGGGCTTCAGGTTCTGAGAAATGGCTTGGCAATGCCAGCCCCACCTGACTCACAGGGACTTTGTGAGCCCAGATGGGACTGATGTTTGAAACAGTGACAAGGGTTCTAGAAGTGAGATGCTATGGTACACGTTGTTCCTTGCGTGAGGTGATCTGGGAGGAGAATGGAGACTAAGGACAAATGCAGCATGATTTCTCCCCTCTCCTCAGAGGGAAAATAAAGCGCTTTCAGAGAATGAAACAGCCTTGTGTAAAGCATGCAGAGGTTTGGCCAACTGAAGGAAAAGGAAGCTGATCCCTTGGGAAACTCCCCATCTCTTGTGGGCTTGGGGCTCCGTGAGCTGCCTTGACAGCATGAGTAACTGTCTGTGTGCGTGCCTGTGTGTGCCGCGCGGAAGGGGGGCGAGTTAGATCACTGTTTAAGTGCCAGCTGGAATCCAGCATTTACGTACCTCTGCCTTCTTTTTTTTTTTGAGACGGAGTCTTGCTCTGCTGCCCAGGCTGGAGTGCAGTGGTATGATTTTGGCTCACTACAACCTCCACCTCCTGGGATCAAGCGATTCTCCTGCCTCAGCCTCCCAAGTAGCTGGGATTACAGGCATGAGCCACCATGCCTGGCTAATTTTTGTATTTTTAGTAGAGACGGGGTTTCACCACATTGGCCAGGCTGGTCTCGAACTCCTGACCTCAGTGATTCGCCCACCTCGGCCTCTCAAAGTGCTGAGATTACAGGCTTGAGCCACTGCACCTCCACCTTCTGACTTGGGACATGCAAGAGACTCCTAGCTTAGTCAAAGAGGCCTTTCCTTCCTGTTGGTAGCTTCGTTTCTCTTGGTCATTAAAGTCCCTGGAGGCCTCTGTGCTGATTTGCATTTGCTAAAGATTTGCTTTTAAGTGTTGAGTCACTCTGTAGTTTTTCTCATTTCTTAGCTAGATAATTAAGTGTTATTTTGATTCTTTTCCCCAATGCCCTCCCAAACCACAGACTGCACGTGTGGCAGGTTTTCCTCAGGGGTCATTGAAAGCATGGTTGACTTGCTAAAGCATACCCCAGGTGAAGGGGGCCAGCCCAGGACCAAGCCTGGTGGCCATTGCTGCGGCATCTGTGAGGACTGGAGCTTGGCTGAGCCAAGGGGTTGGAGGTGGTGGTTGGGGGATGTGCATGATAGTCAGAGAGCACAGCATCAAGGCAAGTGTGGACCAGTCTGAGCTCCAGACCTGGCCTGCCACATCTCAACTGTGGATTCTTGAGCAGGTTGGTTCGTCTCTCTGAGCTTCAGTTTTTTCATTTATATCCATTTAGAAAGTGGGAGCTGATGAGAATGGGGTTGAAAAAGAGAACACATGTTCAGAAACTTCCCTGGCAAGTGCAGAGCCCTCAACAGATGTGGCTTAGTTCTTCTACACATCTGCGTTTTTCCATTTACAGAATATTTTTGCATCCACTGTGTCCTTTGATCTTTTAGGAGCAAGGTTCCCCTGGAGACGAGGTAGAGGGCAAGGCGGAGTTTCCCTCTGGGGGTGGCTGTCCTCAGGGAACAGTAGAAGGGAAAGTACTGGTGAAAAAGCAGGACCCTCAGAGCAGCTCGGACAGCCTGAGCAGAGAGGGGAAAACAGTGATTCCTCGTCCTCACTCTCCTGTTTCTGCTAATGATATCCCCACTGTCCCAGTACCCAGCCTCAACCCCCCACCATTTACCTATCCACTCACTCACCTACTCATCCACTCATCTATCCACCCACCCATAATCCATCTGCCACCCATTCCCTCATCCATTTATCCATCTACCCCTCACCCATGCATCCATTTACACATTCACCCATCCACTTATCCACCCACCCACTCATCTATACACTCACCTATCCAGCCACCCATATATCCATCTGTCCACCCATCCACTAACCCATCTGTCTGGCTATCCCCAGCCCTCCATTCATTCATTCATCTACCCCCCTCTCCACCATCCATCCAACGAATAATTTTTGGGAGGCTATAAAGACCAGGCACCACAAGAAATCTCCCATTTGCCCCTGGTTGTTCCCCGCCTCCCTTGTAATTACTTGTCAGTTTCCACAGCTTCACACTGTTTCCTCTCTCCTCCTGCCTATCTCATAGGTCACGCCAACCTACTTTCAGTTCCGCAAATCTGCACCTTCTCTCCCTCTTGCATTTTGGGCATTTAGACACACTTTCCACAGGCAGAAACTCTCCTCTGCTTGGGCAGCACTCCCTACTTCTGATCTTAGTGTAACTGCTGATGCTCTGGAAGGCCTTTCCTGACAGGATGAGGTCCACACCTATGAACTCTCATAAAATCCTGTCCTCTCTTGGTGAGCTTGTTTCACTTATCTTCTCTCCTCCACCTTAAGACTAAAAGCCGCTTGTTACTTGGGGCCAATGTCTAGTGCTGTGCCTTTCATATAATAGATACTCTGTGAGTATTTGTTGTATGAATGAATACCTGGATGGATGGATGGGCGGATGGGCGGATGGGCGGATGGGCGGGCGGATGGGCGGGCGGAAGGGCGGACGGATGGATGAGTGAATGGATGGATGAACAGATGGATGGATGGGTAGATGACTGGAGAACCATGGAAGCATTTGCAGCAGGGTGTGACTGGCTTAGATTTATGTTTAGAGGATGGCTTTGAGAGTGGTAAGATTTCCCAGGCTGTTGCACTGACTCTGGGAAGGAGGTCTTGACCAAGCCCATCTAGGGTGCTGGTGAGAGAGCTGAAGAGGAGGAGATGGATGTAGGAAATACTTAGGAGTTGAAAATGGCAGAACTTGGAAATTAACTGGATGCTATGGATGAAGATGAGGGAGAAAGCTGAAGGCCAGCCGTTGACATGAGTGACTGGGCAGGTGGGGATGCCCCTTCCAAGAACAGACCAGTGGAGAAAAGATGGACCCCGTGTGGGCCTCACTGAGCATGTCCTTTGAGTGGCAAGAAGCCGGTTATGTCTTTATCCTGGGAGAGACCCGGGAGTCACTAGAGTGTAGGTGGGGCTGAAACCACAGAGAGCCAGCCACCCCACAGAGAGTGCACATGGAGTAAATAGGGCAAACCCGTGTTTAATGTGTGTGGGAGAGATGCCCACTGCACCCTCCATATGCCCACTGCACCTGCCATACTGCCTTGCGTGCTAGTGATGTGCGCACATGGCATTCCTGTCTTTCAGGCTTGCAGGTTCCTTGTGGCTGCGAGCCATTTCTTGCATTTGCTTGAGATGGGCGTCTCACTCTGTCACCCAGGCTGGAGTGCAGTGGCACGAACATGGCTCACTGCAGCCTCGACTTCCTGGGCTCACGTGATCCCCCCGCCTCAGCCTTCTGATTAGCTGGGACTACCACACCTATAGTCCCAGCTAATTTTCAAATTTTATATAGAGACAGAGTCTCACTATGTTGCCCAGGCTGGTCTTGAACTCCTGGGCTCAAGTGATCCTCTCGCCTCAGCTAGTGCTGAGATCACAGGCATGAGTCATCACACCCAGCCCATTTCTTGTTGACCTCTAAGTCCACCATGTCTAGCCTGGTGCTGTGAACATTGGAGATGCTCTACACACACTCGCGCGGTGAAAGTCAGGGTATTGGAGAGTGCAAGTTGCTTCATCTCGCTGACCTCGGTTTTCTCATCTGTAGAATGGAGACATCTCTAAAAGGCTGTTTTTAAAATTGGACAAGAGAACAGACTGAAAAGCTCTGTACACTCTAAAGTATTTTGCAAATAAAAAGTGTAAGTACTCAGGTTTAATCACTCTTTCTTGATGCCTTGAATCAGCCAGGAGACATCGCAAGGGCTGCGTTCTTCTTGTGCCCACAAGGTCCTGCTGGATCACATTCCCCTTCCAGCTGCCTCTGTTTCCCTGCCTTGGGAGCTCTTGTAGGGCATGTGCTCAGGAGCCGAACCTGGGACCTTCCAGATGCTCTTAGTACCTTGCTACTCAAAGTGTGGTCCATGGGCTAGCAGCATTCCCGTCACCTGGCAGCTTGTCTGAAATGTAAAATTCTTGAGCCCCACCCCAGACCCACTGAGTCTGAAGCTCTGGAGGGGAGGCTTAGCAGTCCATCATAACAAATTCACCAGGGGATTCTGATGCACCTAAGTTCAAGGACGGCAGCGTTAGAATACCAAAACCCTCTTTTCTCTCCAAAATGAACGTAGGGGGTGCTTTCGTCTAAAAGTAGTAAATGTTTCTTCTTTGTTCTGTGGGCTTGAATGTTTCTGACTTTGCTTGCCAGAATTAGCTTATTGTTGGCCTGGGGAAGAGGAAGCACCACCCTATGCACATATACACCCACCACTCGTAAACCACAGCCTGGTGACGTTCAGCGAATTTCCAAGACGACTGGTTGTGTTTTCATGGGGATTTCATTTGCCGTTTGGGGGCAGCCTGGGGGCAGCCTGGGGGCCTGTGCTTATGAATGGATTTTATCTTCCTGTGGGTGGATTTTATATGGACTGCGGAGAACCTGAAGTAAATTCCTGAAACAGGAACGGCTCTGGATAGGTGCCTTGGGGACCATTCGGGAACATGGGTTGCTGTGGATTTGTAATCCTGGCAAAGCATTTGGCCTCACAGATGTGAGTGTGGAATTCAGGGACAGGAGGGCTAGCAAGAGGAGGGTGACTAGGGCCGAATTCTGATTCACTGGGTTGTGGGCAGTTTTTGGATCATGGGCTTCAGCCGTGCCTTCTCCCCTTTCTCTCACCACCAAAACATACGAGTGAAAACAAACAAACAAACCCAAAAACCACCCTTGTGCATTGCTGGTGGAAATGTAAGATGGTGCCGCCACGATGGAAAATGGTGTGGTGGTTCCTCAAACAATTAAAAATAGAACCAACATATGACCCAGCAATTCCAATCTTGAGTATATACCCAAAAGAACTGAAAGTGGGAACTTGAACAGATCTTTCTACACTCATGTTCATAGCAGCTTCATTCACAATAGCCTAATAAAAAAATCCCAGTGCCCATCAGTGAATGGATAAACCAAATGTGGGCTGTGCATACAATGGACCATTATTCAGCCTTAAAAGGGAAGGAAGTTCTGACATGTGTGGATGAATCTTGAAGACATTATAGTAAGTCAAATACGCCAGACACAAAAGGACAAATAGTGTTTGTCCATTTATATGAGGTACCTACATTAGTCGAGTTCATAGGACAGAAATGGTGGTTGCTAGGGGCTGGGAGGTATTATTTAGTGGGTATAGAGTTTTAATTTTGTGAGATGAAAAGAGTTCTGGAGAGGGAGGTTGCGGATGGTCGCACAACAGTGTCGATGTACTTAATGCCACTTACAAGTGGCTAAAGTGGTAAATGTTCTTGACGTGCATTTTACTACAACGAAAACAAGAAGCACCTCCCTCCACCACCATCACTGAAATTCTAGGCCAGTGTCCTGAAGAGGATGGAAGAGGTGAGTCAGAAACTGGGAGTCCCTGTTTTCTGGGAACTGAGCGGTTGGGAGCTGAGTCTCAGGCGGAGACTGTGTGTGGCAGGGAGGTGGGATGGGGAGCAAGGAGACCTGGATTCTGGCAGCAATGCATCCTTCTCAGGCTGGCTCCAGGCAAGTCACTTGCCCTTCAGAACTGTGGTTTCCTCACCTGGAAGACGGGAAGTGCCATTCACCTCTTCATCCAAGAAGGTTTTTGTTTTGTTTTGTTTTTTGTTTTTGAGACAGAGTCTTGCTCTATTACCCAGGCTAGGGTGCAGTGGCATGATCTCAGCTCACTGCAACCTCTACCTCCTGGGTTCAGGTGACTCTCATGCCTCAGCCTCCTGAATAGCTGCCACTACAGGTACCCGCCACAACACCTGGCTAATTTTTGTATTTTTAGTAGAGACAGGGTTTCATCATGTTGGCTAGGCTGGCTTTGAACTCCTGACCTCAGGGATCTACCTGCCTCTGCCTCCGAAAGTGCTGGGATTACCGGTGTGAGCCACCGTGCCCAGTCGAAACATTGTATTCTATCTTGCTCAAACTTATTTATATATCTGGAATCTTCTTTGTTAAATCCTCAATCATAGGACCTTTTTTTTTTTTTTTTTTGAGATGGAGTCTTGCTCTGTCACCCAGGCTGGCGCACACTGCTGCCATCTCAGCTCACTGCAAGCCCTGCCTCCCATGTTTGAGTGATTCTCGTGCCTTAACCTCCCAAGTAGCTAGCTGCGATTACAGGCACCTGTCAGCATGCCTGGTTGATTTTTAGTAGAGATGGGGTTTCGCCATGTTGGCCAGGCTTGTCTCAAACTCCTGATCTCAAGTGATCTGCCCACCTCAGCCTCCCAAAATGCTGGGATTACAGGTGTGAGCCACCGCACCTGGCCAATAAATAGGAACTTTTCACTAACTCCAGCAAGGTTATAATCTCTTACTCCTCTTTGCTTCTGGAAAAACAATGCCCTGTGTTCTCATATCCATCATTTGATGTGTCCCTGATACTGACTCCCGAGGGTGGGCATTTTTGTCTCCATTTGACAGGTGAGGAAAATGAGGCTCAGACAAGGTAAGTGGCTTGCACAGTCTGTACGTGGCTGGCCTTGGCCTGGCTCTCATGTCCTGGGACCTTTGTCCAGAACTTTCCTGGAGCTCCATGGAGAGGTGAGGTAGCTCTTGCTGGCTGAGCACCACGGAGTCCAGGCTGTGCTTGCAGGAGGAAACTGGGCTTTTGTTTCTTGCGAGAATGTGGTAAAGTGCACGCAAGGTTGGACCTCTTCTGATGCTATCTGGAGAGGCCCCCATGAGGGGCAGTGGCCTCAGTGTTAATGGACCTACGTAGTACATTCCTGAGCAAATAGGACAAATGTGAATGACGCCTCTTGCTGCGGATGAGGGTGGCCAGTGCGGTCGCGTGTGGGTTAGAGCTGATCTTTGCCCCAAGTCTCCGTGGGAGAGCAGACTCAGGATGGGCACGTGCTCATGAGAACCTCCAGCCTTACTTGCTACACCAAGGGAGCAGGAAAATATATAAAGGATAGGGAATAAATTGGCAAAGCCATGGAATGGGGAGGGGAGATGTAAGCTACCCTTCAGCATCTTGGTATGTGACTCATTTGGATATATTCTTAGTGGTTGTTTGTTTTATTGAGATGGAGTCTCCCTCTGTCATCCAGGCTGGAGCACAGTGGCACGATCTTGGCCCATTGCAACCTCCACCTCCCAGGTTCAAGCAATTCCCCGCCTCAGCCTCCCGAGTAACTGGGATTACAGTTATATTAATCCATGCCACCATGCCCAGCTAAATTTTGTATTTTTAGTAGAGACGGGGTTTTGTCACTGTTGACCAGGCTGGTCTGGAACTCCTGACCTCAGGTGATCCACCCGCCTTGGCCTCCCAAAGTGCTGGAAATACAGGTGTGAGCCATCATGTCCGGCCATTGAGACATTCTAGTTGAATTGGAGTTGGTGGGCCAGTACGCCTTCTAAATTAAACGAGTAAAGAATTCAGAACGGTGCCTAACACACAGCAGATGCTACATACATGCTAGCTACTATTATTCTAAGCTTTTCCTGCCTCTGACTTTCAGGGTCTCGCCCACCACCCGCAATGCCTAGCCCTTGGTAGAGCTTGAACCACCTTCTATGAACAGGATGGCGGTGGTGAGACAGGCCCGGTCCCTGAGTCCATGAGGGGTGAGGCCCCTCTAGGCCCAAAGATGGGGAACATCACTGCAGACAACTCCTCGATGGGCTGCACCATTGACCACACCATCCACCAGACGCTGGCCCCGGTGGTCTACGTCATGGTACTGGTGGTGGGCTTCCCGGCCAACTGCCTGTCCCTCTACTTCGGCTACCTGCAGATCAAGGCCCGGAACGAGCTGGGCGTGTACCTATGCAACCTGACGGTGGCCGACCTCTTCTACATCTGCTCGCTGCCCTTCTGGCTGCAGTACGTGCTGCAGCACGACAACTGGTCACACGGCGACCTGTCGTGCCAGGTGTGTGGCATCCTCCTCTACGAGAACATCTACATCAGCGTGGGCTTCCTCTGCTGCATCTCCGTCGACCGCTACCTGGCTGTGGCCCATCCCTTCCGCTTCCACCAGTTCCGGACCCTGAAGGCGGCCGTGGGCATCAGCGTGGGCATCTGGGCCAAGGAGCTGCTGACCAGCATCTACCTCCTGATGCACGAGGAGGTCATCGAGGACGAGGACCAGCACCGCGTGTGCTTCGAGCACTACCCCATCCAGGCGTGGCAGCGCGGCATCAACTACTACCGCTTCCTGGTGGGCTTCCTCTTCCCCATCTGCCTGCTGCTGGCCTCCTACCAGGGCATCCTGCGTGCCGTGCGCCGGAGCCACGGCACCCAGAAGAGCCGCAAGGACCAGATCCAGCGGCTGGTGCTCAGCACCGTGGTCATCTTCCTGGCCTGCTTCCTGCCCTACCACGTGCTGCTGCTGGTGCGCAGCCTTTGGGAGGCCAGCTGCGAGTTCGCCAAGGGCATCTTCAATGCCTACCACTTCTCCCTCCTGCTCACCAGCTTCAACTGCGTTGCCGACCCCGTGCTCTACTGCTTCGTCAGCGAGACCACCCACCGGGACCTGGCCCGGCTCCGTGGGGCCTGCCTGGCCTTCCTCACCTGCTCCAGGACCGGCCGGGCCCGGGAGGCCTACCCACTGGGTGCCCCCGAGGCCTCCGGGAAAAGCGGGGCCCAGGGCGAGGAGCCCGAGCTTTTGACCAAGCTCCACCCGGCCTTCCAGACCCCTAACTCACCAGGGGTGGGAGGGTCCCCCACAGGCGCTTCGGCCTAGCCTGGGTCCCCTGTGGGTGGGGCCACGTGAGGCAGGAGCCTTCGGCCCACAGACCTCAGGGTTGGCCACTTCCTGTTTCACCCAGTGCCAGTGCAGCTTTCTGCTCAGGCGGCGAGGCCCCTGTGACTCTGGAAGCCTCTTCTCACTTGCTGAGCCCACTGAGACCATCAAGGGTGGGAATAAGGCCCCGTCAGCTCATGGTGGCCTCTGCCGCAGAGTGTGATGTGGCCAAGCTGGGGCTGCTGGGGCGGGGAGACAGTGAACTGCGCTTCCTGGCCTGCTTCCTGCAGAGAGTTTGTGCATGGGGAGTGTGAGGATGTGGAGGGTGGGAGGCTGGGGGTTCACCTGCCAGGCCTTCCAGTGCCACTGTTGTCACAGGCAATACCTGTCCAGATGCCCCGGTGGGACCAGCACTGGAGTCCTGCCCACAACAGGGTGGGAAGGGAAGACTGGAGGGGAAAGGAAGGCAGGAGTGGGGAGGAAGGCAGGAGGGGGAAGGAAGGCAGGAGGGGGGAGGAAGGCAGGAGGGGGAACGAAGGCAGGAGGGGGAAGGAAGGCAGGAGTGGGGAGGAAGGGGGAAGAAGGAAAAGGGGAAGAAGGAAGGGAGGAGGGGGTGAAGTAACAGAGGATGGGAGAAGGAAGGTAGTGGGTGTTTGGAACTCAAGTTGGGTTAAGGGAGTGGGGGAGCTATAGGCAGAGGAGGACCCTAGCTCCCACCACAAGAACTGGGAGAGCCGCCGGCTGCCCCAGGAGACCTGCCCCCCTCCACAGAAATGCTAGTCCTTTTGACCTTCTGGTTGGCGGGCTGGGACCAGCTCTGACTTCCCAGGTCATGCCCTCCAAGGCCTGCAACTCAAATTCCTCAGAACCAAGAGGCTACATGGGCTTCCTCCAAGAAGGGACCAGGGGCTAGGAGCAGAAGTTGGCATCAGTAAACATTTCTGGAATCTACCAAAGGGAGCCCAAGGCAGAACCCCTTCCTCAGTGTCCCTTCCCCTCTTCCCTTTGTGCTGTGAGTCTCTTAGCCCTTTCATCAGGGTTGCCCAGAGGCAGACAGCCCAGGCTGGAGGTGCCCCAGGGAGAGGTGCTCAGGCTGGTCCCAGGACTACTGGCTTTGACTGAGCAGCCTTGTGAAGGGTGTCCAGTGACATGGGGAGGTTCTCTTCCCCTTCTTAGAGGAGGAAGTGACCAAGTTTGAAGGTGGCAGAAATAACCACACAGCCAACAAGAGTCCATGCAACTCAGCCTAGGATCCTCCTGGGTCAGTGACATTGGTGGAAGCTTCCATGCCTCCTCATTCCAGTTCTTCCTCCTATGTTGACCTTAAACACCAGCTTTCCCACTGACTACAGACTGGGATGAGCTGAGGGCAGTATCATTTACTATCAAGAGCTGTATTTTTGTATTGTCCTCTCTTTTTGCCAAGTGTACGTGCGTTGACTGTGCAATGGATTTACGTAGCAAACTTCAGTCTGCAAATAAAGCAAAGTAACCAGACACCTTGGAAGTATGCTGCGGTCCTTATGGGGAAGGGGCTTCCCAACACTGGGGCGATCTAGAGAGCCCTTGAAGAACAAAAGGAGTCAGGAAGGGCCAGGGGTTGACCTTCTCAGGGCAAACTCAAGCAGAGCGATTAGGGAATTTGCACTTGATCACCCAACAATGGTGGAGAAGGACACAGCCCTCGAGTGAAGTAGAGCCTTCTCTCCCTCCACTTGAGATTCATAAAGTGCCACCCAGCTCTTGAGCATGGTGTGGCAAATTCGCTCTGGGGCTTAATTTGGACAACTCCCTTTTGAGGGCAGAGCCCAGTCATGTGGTTTGGAGAATATCACCCTCTCTGCCCTTGGCCACATGATCCCTTGTACCTGCTGGGTAGCTGCTCCCCACAGTGAGGGAGGGCTCTATCAGACCACCCCCTCCTCACTAGAGAAGATTTCCAGTGCAGAAGGGCCTGCTGCATTCATCTCTGTGGGGCTGTCCTTGGTGACGGGGCTTTGTTTGGAAAGGCCCACATTTGCTGACCTGCCTCTTTAGGCTGGAGCATCTTCTCAACAATGGCATATGCCATGTTTATCACTGAGGATTAACTGCATCATATTAAAATGTAAATTTGATCTTGGTCACTTAATCCCCCTCTGGGTCAGGCTCCTAGAGTCCTGGAGTGTTCCAGAAGAGTAGATCCTTCTTCTAAACAGACAAAGTAAGGATATTATTGGGGATTATGACTCCTTTCTCTCCTGAGAGGATCGGTGGAAGAAAAAGTCCATCTGGTTTGGAAGGTGACAGTAAACCATTAGGATTTATTTCTTATTCACCAGCATTGTTTAGTCAGATGAGGGCTCATCTTCCTGTTACACATACTGGTCTGTGGGTTTGGCCAGACAAGAGTGGGAGAAATTTTCAGCATGAAATCATCCCCATCTGCTGCTTTCCTCTGGCTAGTCCAACCAAAAGAGTCAGACTCTGACCCTCTTGGCTCATTGCTTTTCTGAAAAATCCGTTCCTTGTAGCTGGTGATCCTGAAGCCTCTATCCCTGGAAATCATCTGGCAAGACACTGGTCTTTGATGATACTATGAATTGAATGTCCCCTCCAAAACTCATGCTGAAATTTCATTGCCATTGTAACTGTTTGGAGAAGTGGGAACTTTAAGAGGTGTTAGGTCATGAATTAATGATGTATGGTGGGAGAGAGTTTGTTATTGGGGAAGTTCAGCCCCCTTTTCCTCTGTCTTCAGAGCTTGCTTGCCTTTCTGCTTTCTGCCATGAGATGACCCCTGCCAGATGCTGGCACCATGTTCTTGGGTTTCCCAGTCTCTAGAACCACAGCCAAATAAATGCCTGTTCTTTATAAATTACCTAGTCTGTGGTATTTTGTTATAGCCACAGAAAATGGACTAAGACAGATGGCATTCATCCTGAGGTTATAATAGTGCCCAGTACTCTGGGGAAATGTTGGGATTTCAATCCCATTTGCTTTAATTCAACAACTTTCAGAAGAACACTGCTAACTTACACGTTAGATATCAGTGCTGGCGTATACCAGAGAGGTCATAATATCCAGTTCCCTCTCCATGAAGTCTCCCCTCTGCATTCCCCAAAAATGATAGCCCAGTCTCTCTACTAGCACCACCAATGACAACTCACTGCTACCCAAGACGACTTATTTCAGGGCAGAAAACTTCATGCAAAGTCCAATGAGAGGCGGCTTTCTGGCAAGTCTTTCCCAAAGTGATGGCAGTTATTCAGGATCCTCCCATCATCAGAGTCTGTCATCCTGGGGTCTTCCCTTTTCATCCACACAGGTAAGGGGAAGCAGCAAAAAGAGACTCTCACAGGGGTTTTGGGCCAAGTGTGGAAATGGTTGATATCCCTGCTACTCACACTCCATTGGTAAGATCCCAGTCATGTGGCCCCAACCTAACTGCAGGGGAGGCTGGGGAATGTAGTTTTCCTATGGATGCAGGAAAAAGAGGCAGAAGTGTTGAGCATCTGGCTAGTTTCTGACAGACAGCTCTTCAAGCCACCTCAACTTAACAGGTGTTTTGTTTTGTTTTGTTTTGTTGAGACAGAGTCTTGCTCTGTCGCCCAGGCTGGAGTGCAGTGGCACAACCTTGGCTCACTGCAACCTCTGCCTCTTAGGTTCAACCAATTCTTCTGCCTCAGCCTCCCAAGTAGCTGGGATTTCAGGCATGTGCCACCACACCCAGCTAAGTTTTATATTTTTAGTAGACACAAGGGTTTCACCATGTTGGCCAGGCTGGTCTCAAACTCCTGGCCTCAAGTGATGCACCTGCCTTGGCCTCTCAAATTGCTAGGATTACAGGCATGAGCCACCACGTCCAGCCCTAAACTTAACAGGTTTTAAGCACCCATCTTCCTGTACCTTCACCTGAACAAAATCCACTCCTTCAAATGTGATGCCTGGAATGTGAAGTGAGACCAAGTCTATCGGACCTGCCCCATGGAGAATAGGCCCATTTTCCTCTCTGCTTCTTTACTTCTGGTGAGCATATCTTATTGCTGACACACACTGAGTTTATGTGAATTGCTGGTAAGCCACAACCTCTCCACCCTGCCTACAGAGCAGTGTTTTTTTGAATCTGAGAGTTAGACTTCATTGTGAAGCCAGTGGAAACACATGTAGGGAGCAAGATGCAGCAGAATGTAGTGGGCTGGATGAAGTTGGGGCTGGTGGTCAGCAGAGCTTGTGCAATGAGGGGCAAGGAACAACCTCAGAGGAACGCCTTTCCCTGCTGAGTGATGGAGGCCAGAGGACCTCCAGGAGCGCTGACCTTCTTCCTTTTTTTTTTTTTTTTTTTGAGATGGAGTCTCGCTCTGTAGCCCAGGCTGGAGTGCAGTGGTGCGATCTCAGCTCACTGCAAACTCCGTCTCCCAGGTTCAAACAATTCTCCCACCTCAGCCTCCTGCAAACTCCACCTCCCAGGTTCAAACAATTCTCCCACTTCAGCCTCCTGCAAACTTCGCCTCCCAGGTTCAATCAATTCTCCCACCTCAGCCTCCTGAGTAGCTGGGATTACAGGCGTGCACCACCACACCCAGCTAATTTTTGTATTTTTAGCAGAGACAGGTTTTCACCACGTTGGTCAGGCTGATCTTGAATTTCTGACCTTGCGATCCACCCGTGTCAGCCTCCCAACGTGCTGGGACTACAGATGTGAGCCACCGCGCCCGGCCAGAGTGCTGACCTTCTCAGCTGGCTCACTTGCCTCTGATCCACCCGCTGCAGAGTCTGTGTGGCTCCTTCTCCCCTCAACAGGCCAAGGTCTATAGGCTGCCTGTTATCCACAGAGCATCCCACGCACTGTTTACCAGGATCACCTCCCTTCAATGTTCTTGGAAACGCCCAGGGATGCTCCTGTGTCTCACAGATCCATTCTGGTTGGCACAAGGCCCATATCTCACCTTAAGCCACCCCATCATTCCCTGCAGGTCACCTCCTGTCCCCTTGTAACCAGCTTCTCCAGGCTGCAGCCACGTTCCCCATGGCCATCCCACAGACACAGGTGCTTCCCCAAAGCACAGTCAAGGCTAGGACAACAGAGCAAAGCTGAGCAAAATATTCCTAAAGGTCTAAGCCGGAATCCTATTGTGGAATGGACAAGCATCAAAACTGGATCCTGGAACACAGAGCTCCTGCAGTCCTTGGGCTGGGCCCTGCTAAGGGGGTCTTCTCCTGATCCTCCCTTGCACCTGAGCCCCTGCTGTGGGACCACAGGCCTGCCTCTCCCTGTAGCGGGGTAGGGGCTTTGGATGCATCACTGAGTCTAGGACCCCTATTCTCAGCTTTCTCTGGGCTCAACCTGGGTGTCAGCCTCTTTCCCAAACAACTGAAATCCTCTCCCCATGAACTTCCGCCCACAGTGAAGACAACCCATTACACGGTTATGCCTCAGACGCCTCCACGCCAGGAGAGAAGCTTGCTCTTACCACTGCAAAAACAAAGGCCCATTTGTGTCTTCCCCCAAAACATGAGTCAGAAGCACGCTGGCAGCTTTGCCATAGTGAGGGCTTCTCTCTTCTAGCCATCAAGATTGCAGAAACGTCAGGGTACACTGTCAATCAGAGGCCCTCGCTACATGGAACTCTGCAGTCCCAAATCAGGGACAAAAGTCATAATTGGAGGACACCTGGCCAGGGAGGCAGCAGAAGTGAGGTGGCTTCACAGCGCTGTGAGAAGCCGCAGATGGAGGGCTGCATTCTCAGGATGTCGGAGGTATCAGGATGCTGCGCCAGCACCAGCACAGCCCCTGCCGGAGGGAACTCCCCTAGAATGACAAGGGAGAGCCCCCACCCCAGCGACTTCTGCCCAGGGGCTGCAACACGTTCCCGCATAGGGAGAACTGATGTCAGTCCCAGAACCACGGTGCTACGTCCTTATGCCTAACAGCTGCGTACAACGAGGGGGTCATTTCTATCCCACGCGTTCTGTTCTCACAACTGTTGCCCATTAAAGAATGAAACTAGACCTGTTTAAGGAAATGAAGGAAAACTAAGAAGGTTCAACAAACATTCCGGGCCATGGCTGGGAAGCTGGACTCCCCTGGTCCGGATGAGTCAGCTGTCACTCAGCAGCGCAACCGGCACAAGATGGCATAAGAGTGTAATGGGACACGGTCAGTGACTCGGTTTCCAATGCACAGTGGGAGCTTGTGAAGGAGATAAGAGCAAGTGATGGAGCTGTTCAGGAGGACTCTGCGAGCCTCCTGGGCACTGGACTGGCCTGACCCCCACAGGGTAAGGCTGCCCTCTATGCAAGAGGTCGAAGGGTCCGGGCTCAAGAGGGGCACAGGCACAGACAGAGGAGGCAGTGTCAGGAGTGAAGGCAGGCGAGGGACAGCAATGGTGATAAATGTCAGGCTCTTCAAAGGACTTTTTGCCTTAGTAAACAAAACGATGTTTGGAAAAAAAAAAGCATTTCAAAGGTATAAATATTTTGGTGGTGGTAGTGAGTGAACCTTCTGTAAAGCCCAAAAACTTTGTAAATATATATTCCACATTTGTACATTTTATCATTTTATTTTTTTCCTTTTTTTTTTTCCAGACGGAGTTCTGCTTTGTCGCCAGGCTGGAGTGCAGTGGTGCGATCTCAGCTCACTGCAACCTCTGCCTCCTGGGTTTCAGCGATTCTCCTGCCTCAGCCTCCCAAGTAGCTGGGACTACAGGTGTATGCCACTGCAACCAGCTAATTTTTGTATTTTTAGTAGACATGGGGTTTCACCATGTTGGCCAGGATGGTTTCGATCTCTTGACCTGGTGATCCACCCGCCTTAGCCTCCCAAAGTGCTGGGATTGCAGGTGTAAGCCACTGCTCCCAGCCTTTTATTCCTTTTTTGAAACAAAGTCTTGCTCTGTCACCCGTGTTGGAGGGCAGCAATGTGATCACAGCTCGCTGCAGCCTTGAACTCCCAGACTCAAGTGATCCTCCCACCTTCACCCCATGAGTAGTCGGGACTACGGGTGCATGCCACCAGGTCTGGCAAATTAAAAAAAAATTTTGTAGAGATAGGATTTCACTATGTTGTCCAAGCTTGTCTCAAATTTCTGGGCCCAAAGGATCCTCCCACCTTAGCCTCCCACAGTGTTGAGATCACAGGCGTGAGCCACCATGCACGGCTGCTTGACAATGTCCTTTGTAACAGTGGCCTGTCATTCACAGGAAATAGGTTCCGAGATTCCCAGTGGACAGTACTGAATTCGACTGCTGTCAGTTGGAACACGTCTCTGTTCATGTCGTCCACCCACACATGTAATGCCTTTTCCATCTTAACTAATCACTTAGCACACACTGTGACCAGAACTTTCGCAGCTTGAGGTTTGACAACTAAACTAGCACAGATTTCTTTCTTTTTTTTTTTTTTTTTTGAGACAGAATCTTGCTCTGTTGCCCAGGCTGGAGTGCAGTGGGGCAATCTAGGCTTACTGCAACCTCCACCTCCTGGGTTCAAGTGATTCTCCTGCCTCAGCCTCCTGAATAGCTGGGATTACAGGCACACACTATTATGCTCAGTTAATTTTTTCTATTTTTGGTAGAGACAGGGTATCAACATGTTGGTCAGGCTGGTGTCACATTCCTGAGCTCAAGTGATCTGCCCACCTTGGCCTCCCAAAGTACTGGGATTATAGGCATGAGCCACTACGCCTGGCCTCCTCAATTTCATGGATAGAAAATTCATTCTTACCATAGATCTTAGCAGCTTCAATATATGAACTTCTTTCTTTTTCTTTTTTTTTTTTTTTTTTTGAGATGGAGTCTAGCTCTTATTGCCCAGGCTTGAGTGCAGTGGCACAATCTCAGCTCACTGCAACCTTCACCTTGCAGGTTCAAGCGATTCTCCTGCCTCAGCCTCCTGAGTAGCTAGGATTACAGGCACGCACCACCATACTCGGGTAATTTTTGTATTTTTAGTAGTGACAGGGTTTCACCAGGTTGGTTAGGCTGGTCTCAAACTTCTGACCTCAAGTGATGCACCCACCTCAGTCTCCCAAAGTGCTGGAATTATAGGCATCAGCCACCATGCCCGGCCTGAATGTTTTCTTTTGTTAGTCAAGAACTTTCACCTTTTCACTGAAAGGAAACCCTTTATGGCCTCTCTTTGGCAGATCCAAATTGCCAGCATCCCTGCTCTTGTACTTTGGGGACATTCCTAAGTCAAATACGAGGGACTTAAATATAAGCACTGCAATACCATGACAGTCGATCTGATCACCTGCTAAGTGACTGGCAGGCGGTGGTGTAGACAGCGTGGGTACCCTGGACAAAGGGAGGATTCATGTCCTAGGTAGGATGGAGTGGGATGGTGCGAGATTTCATCACAATATTCAGAAGAACACGCAATTTACAACTTAGGAGTTGTTTATTTCTGAAATTGTTCACTTAGTATGTTCGGTCTGCAGTTGACCATGAGTCACAGAAGCCATGGATAAGGGAGGATGACTGTAGTCTGGAGTATCCTACATGACCTGGGAATGTTTGCTCTGATGCTCTGCCTGGCAGTTAATTGCTCACAAGTGTCCCCATAAGTGACTGTCGAGAAGATTCTCACCTCACGTCTCTCAGGAGGCCATGTGGGTGGCCTGAAGAAGCCAGCGTGAAGGAGGGTTGAAATCAATGCCTTTAGAATCTTAGGAATAAAAGTTAAAAAGCTCCAGAGAAATGTTGTCCTTTGTCCATATCACCTGCACTAACCTGCCCAGAAAGTGGGTACAGAGTTTCTCAGGCCAGGGGAGTGTTCGCTGCTCACTGAAGACCAGTGTTTACGAGCAGGATGGTCACAAGAAGCAAACAGTTCTCCCCGATGCAGACCTGCCTGCTGGTAGGAACTCTGCTCACATGGAATGTGGACGATTACGCCTGAGCCGTGGTGACGTCCACCAGCTTCTGGATCATCTTGGCGTGGGTGTCGTGGAAGGGCAGCCCATCCACCTCCATGCCCACGATGCCCGAGACGCCACTCCGGACTTTGTGCCGCACCAAGATGCCCAGCATCTTTTCTTCCTGGGAAAAAATGGGGCAGAAATAGGAGAAGCGGAGGGGAAGGAAAGGGAAATTTCTTTTATACACATCTATAAGTGAGGAGGATCCTTTACCTTGACATATTGCTTTTCAAAAAAGTAAAATCTTGGTTTAAAATTCTAATACCATTGGAAGAGTCATGAAAAATAACAGTGTCCCACACCACAGCTCAGTGGCCCCCAGAGCTACTCCCCAGAAGCAAACACAAGAATAGCTTGGGCTGCTTCTTCTGGTAGTTACTATCTTGTAACTAAATAACACGCTTTAGGCCGGGCATGGTGTCTCAACGCCTGTAATCCCAGCACTTTGGGAGGCCAAGGCAAGTGGATTACCTGAGGTCAGGAGTTTGAGACCAGCCTGACCAACATGGAGAAACCCCATCTCTACTAAAAATACAAAATCAGCCAGGCGTAGTGGTGTGTGCCTGTAATCCCAGCTACTCGGAAGCTGAGGCAGGAGAATCACTTGAACCCGGGAGGCAGACGTTGTGGGAAGCCACTATACTCCAGCCTGGGCAACAGAGTGAAACTCTGTCTCAAAATAATAATAATACTAACAAGTTTTAGTGGAAACACACAGTTTCTTAAGTTTGTTTGTCCATTTTCAGAGATGGGGTCTTGCTATGTTGCCCGGACTGGTATCAGCCTCCTGACTAGCTGAGACTACAGGTGCACATCACTGCGCCCAGCTAGCCTGCATTTTCTCAACAAACACCAAAGATTCACTCCTCCTGCAGGTGCAGTGAAGGCTACTTCTTGCCAATCGGCTCCTCTCAGCCCTGGATTATCTGCCAATGGTCTTTGTGCCAAAGGCCCCCATTTCTCCTGAGTCTTCTGTTAGCCTAATGTAGGGCAAGTGCTAAATCCTGCTGCTGTCGCCTTCTAGAAATGGCCGGCATGTCTGTGGCAGTGGGAGCATCTAGGGTAGCAGAGCCACAGAGAACACACAGCCCCATCCTGAAGCCGCAGCCCAGGGCCTAGCAGGCAGAGTGGTTTGGGGATCAGACAGATCTGACTTGAGTCTTTCCTGGCAGAAATTTTAACTGTTCTGTGCCTCAGTGTGCTTATCTGTAAAATGGGGGGGGTGATGATGAAAGGACTTATCATGCCTCCTCCTTTAGATGGTTACTCTGAGGATTAAACGCAAGTACAGCACCTAGCAGCGTCCTTGGCACACAAAAGGTATTCACAAAATGAGGTTGATTTGATTGGCGGGGCTAGGTCTTTTGGCCTTTAGCCAAAACTTTCTCCCTTTGCTTGCCTGTTGGTTAAAAAAAAGAAATAAAGTGGTTTGATCCTCTTCCATCCCCCTCCTTCCAAAAATAAGGTCCCAAACAACCTCTTGTCTAAGCCCCTAATGTGTCTGTCCCTAGAGAACAGCGCAGGTTCCCCTAAGGAGAGTGAGTCTCAAGTGAAGGCATAATGCAAGTCAAACGCATCCTTCCCTCTTCCTCCTCCTCCTCCTCCTCTTCCTCCTCTTCCTCTTCCTCCATAAACAAAGGCAGGAAGTGAGAGGTAGGGACCTAAGGAATAATCTAGAACAAGACATTAGGGCAGATGGGGGAAGGCTCTCACCTCCCGGCTCAGGCATTTTCTCATTCATCCCACCATTGATCAAAGGTTTATTGAACACCTGCTATGTATGTGTTAGGCCCTGACCAGGGATACAGTGGTGAATGTGACGTGGTCCCTGCCCCCATGGGGTTCAGAGTCTAGATGAGTAATCAGGAAGTCACAGTACAGGATGTCAAAGCACAGAGCAGGGGCACCCAACCCAGCTTACTGGTATGGCTCAGGGAACATTTTCTGGAGGAGGGGTGTTATGGACTGAATGTGTACCCCCAAAATTTGTATGTTGAAGCCCTAATCCTCAATTGTTGGAATTCGAAAGTGTGGTCCTTGGGAGGTAATTAGGTTGAGATGAGGTCATAAGAATGAGGTCCTTATAATGGGATTAGCGCCCTTATAAGAAGAGAAACCAGAGCGCTCCAGAGCACTCCTTCTCTCCACCATACACAGACACAGCAAGAGGTGGCCATCTGTAAGCCAGAAAGAGAGCCCCCACCAGGGAATCAAAACTACTGGCCCCTCGATGTTGGACTTCCCAGCCTCTAGAACTGTGATAACTAAATTTCTGTTGTTCAAGCCACCTAGTCTAATAGTATCTCTTTTTAATAGCAGTTTGAGCTAAGACAAGGGGCAACTAAGATCAGAGGTGATGAAAGAATAAAAATAAGCCAGCTGAGAGCTCTGGAGGGTCACTTACTGATAACTTTTTCCAAATAATAGAGAAAGCATTGGCAAATGTCACCTGTGAACTGTCTCTTCACGGCTGGCCTGAGAGTCTGCATTTCTGTTCTGCCTTGGGCGGGGGGCCAAGAAGCACGTTCCTCTGTGAGAGGGAGGCCCAACATCATTTCCACTTTCACATGCATCCTTTGTCCAACAGCCGCGTCTCAGGAGCTACCCACCCAGAATGGCATTTCCCACCCTGTGTTTGGGCTTTTTCCTCTCACTTCTCTTCTCCATTGGTCGTATCCTCTCTTTGAGGGGAGTGTTTCTGGCACTATGGCACCATTTCCCCAAAGCACACTGCTTTCCCTCACCAGTCTCATCCTTCTGGGCCCCAGGAAGGGCTGTGGGGTCCTCAGGGAGCACGGGATCAGCCAACAGGTTTGGAGCTGGTTGGCACCCAGCCTCTGAGAGGCACAAGTACCAGATGGGCCAGTAGCTACTCTCTGCAAATTTCCGAGAATCATGGAATGACTATGCCATCTTCAGAGGTGGTAACAGTGGGGGAGGAGAATCATCAGGGAGCAGCTGGAGGGCAGGGTGCCCGGAGGCTGCTGCACCAGTCCAAGCTAAGACAACAGGGCAGGAGAGAAGGAATGGAGGACCCAAGACCCAAGTGAGGGATAGTAGACAGGGCTTGGATGGGGACAGAGGCCCCAGGATGGCTGAGCGTGTGGATGCTGAGTGTATGGAGGCTGTGTATGGATGCTTGCTATTAAGTCACACTGGGAGCATGGTGGGCAGATATTTATGGAAGGTGATGATGCTGTTCAAAGTGGGGTGCCTTCTGGGAAGCTGGAACCTTTTTGTGTCTTAATCTTGGTAGTGTTTGCAAGGGTGTATACCTATGTAAAAATTTGTCCAACTGTACACTTAAGGCGTACACACTTTATTGTATGTTAATTATACTTTAATAAAAATAAGTTATAAAGAGTAGAAGGGTGAATGAAAGTGCTAGAAGAGAATGGAAGCCCAGAATGAGGCCCGAGGCTGTTCCTGCCTCTCTGCATCACACATCCATCAAAGCATTCATTCTTTCATCTGCTCACCACCCATCTGTGCATGCATCCATCCACGCAGCCATCCATTATCCATCCATCCCTCCATCCACCCATCCATCCATGCATCCATCCATCTATTATCCATCCATCCCTCCATCCACTCATCCATCCATGCATCCATCTATTATCCCTCCATCCACCCATCTATCCATGTATCCATCCATTATCCATCATCCCTTCATCTCTTCATCCACCCATCTACCCACCCATCCACCCACCCATCTATCCATCCATCGTTCATCCATCCATGCATCCATCTACCCATCCATCCATCCATCCATCCATCCATCATCTATCCATTCATCATCCACCCATCTACCCACCCATCTATCCATCCATCATCCACCCATCTATGCATCCATCCATCCATTATCCATCCATCCATCATCCATCTATCCATCAATGCATCCATCCATTATCCACCCATCCCTCCATCTACCCATTCATCCATCATCTATCCATTCATCCATCCATCATCCATCCATGCATCCATCCATTGTCTCTCTATTTAACATTTCTTGAGTACCTTCCCTGGGCCAGGCCCTGAAGCAGAGACAAATAAGTCATCATCTGTTCCTCCAAGAGCTCACACTCTTTGGCCCCTCACTCCCTACCTACCACTGGACATGTGAATAAAAGGGTCCTCTTCTGTTTCCCCAACCCACATGGCTGCTGTGCCCTGGGCTGATAGAATATTGCACATACATGCTCATATAGGTGCTCAGTATCTACCCTGGAGCAGAGATGGAGCACAGAGGGGTTGGGAGCCTGGCCAGAGCCCTCAGGCAGCTCCCTCCAGCCTCCACTTCAAGGCAGTGATGCAAACAAACAGGCCGAACTGCTGTGTTCCTCTTCCCTGAGTACTGGGTTGAGGTGGGGACGTCCAGGAAACCTTTCCTGGTGTTTATACCACAAGCCCCACATCCCCTTAGCCTCCTTCCTGCCCAGGCATCAGCTTCCTGACATTGGCTCACCCCTCCCAGGGAGTGCCTCTTCTTTGTGATATCTTGTAAAAAGCTGGCACGAGATGGGCTGGGATGTGAGGAAAGGCACTCCCTTGGCCCTGGGCTCTGGCACAGGCAATGGCGAGGCAGGCAGGAATGCGGTGCTGAGGCTGCCCATGGAGCAGGATGGGGCTGGTATAATCATGGTCTCACCTTGCAAAAGGTTGCGGGAGGATCTGGCTGGCTGGGCGGGGCTGGGGAGTGCGGCAGCGGGAGGAACAGCTCAATCTGCCTCCCGGCCACACAGGGAAAGACAGACAAGACAGTCCTATGTGACTGTGCATCTGGAGGCCCAGCTCTGTCTCCTGGCCTTCACCTCCTTCTGCTCTTCCTGTGGGAGCTCTCCTTGGCATAGGCCACCTGCTGCCACCACCAAGCCTGGCTCAGGGACACCCTGGCACCTGCCCCAGCCTGACTGAAGTAAAGAAAGGACCTTGTCATGATAAGAAGGATGATGATGGTGATGGTGATGGTTGGCATTTATTGAACACTTACTATTAATACACGTCAGACACTGTGCCAGGTGCTTTACACAAAGGGACTCATTTCATCTTCACAGTAACTGAAAGGTAGGTCTGTTATGACCCTAATCAAGGAAACTGAGGAAGGCTGAGGTTGGAGACTTGCTCAAGGCTGAAGTGGGTGGAGCCAGGACTTGAACCAGGCAGCTAGCCGAGCCTGTGATCTTCCTAACCACCCACTTCACTCACCCAAGGCAGGCCAGATGTTTTTACAAAGGACTTGGTCCTAGGAAACAGAAGAGAAGTCTACAAACTACACAGTACAGAGAAGAGAGTGACCCTAACCAACTCCTGGGAAGCTGGAACTGTTTTGTGTCTTAATCTTGGTGGTAGTTGCAAGGATGTATACTTGTGTATACACGGGTAGATGTATACATCCAGACCCGCATCCAGGCAGAGCCAGCCTCCACTGGACTGAGGGGAACATGGCCCCATGAGGGGGCTTCTCCAGGCCTCATCCTTGGAGCCTTCAGTCCATCCCAGGGACCCCCATCCCCTGCCCAGAGCTCTGTCTCCCTGCCAAACTGTACCCTTTTGGCCCCCAAGCTGAGAAAGACCAAGTTCTCCAGCCCCTTAGCTCTAAGCCCTCCTTGTCTTACCTCGCAGGTACCCCGAGTGCCCCTGTAAAGAGTCATCAATTGGCTCTTGGCCCTTGATGACATTTGAGGAATGCTTTCCCTCAAGTACAACCCAAAGGAACTGCCTCTCCCTCACTCTGAGGCGCCCCGGGCCAAGGGCCAGAGTTGGCAGGGCATGCCCAGGTACTGGTGTCCACTTTCCCTGGCCTCCTTGGCATGGTGCCCACTTCTGCCACAGTCATAGTCAGATCCCTAAGAAGCCCTGTCCCCAAATGCAGGAGGTTCCACTTAGAAGCAACTCACTGAGCAGAGCTGTGAGGTATTTCTCTGCGCCAACCAATCAAGCTTTGCTACTAGCTCATGCCATAGCTTCACCCAGCATCTCTGGATAACTCAAGGACCCCCACAGGTGACCCGCAGAACTCCAGTGTGATGATTCTATCGATTTCCCCTGCACACTGCATGGCTTCATGTCCCTGTACCTTTGCTTATGTGGCTTCTGCTGCCTAGAAGGCCCTTTCTACTCTTCCTTACCTGGCTGTTTATATCCTACTCACTCCTCAAGACAGCTCAGTGCCACCTCCTCCAGGCAGACTTCCTTGAACTCTCTGACCTAAGCCCTGTTTTCTGTGCTCCCACAGAAGTCTTATTTTTTTAATTTTTTTTTTGTTTGTTTAATTTTTTTGAGACAGAGTCTCACTCTGTCACCCAGGCTGGAGTACAGTGGCATGATCATAGCTCACTGCAACCTCCACCTCCCAAATTCAAGTGATTCTCACGTCTCAGCCTCCCAAGTAGCTGAGACTACAGGCACCTGCCACCACACCCGGCTAATTTTTGTATTTTCAGTAGAGATGGGGTTTCACCACATTGGTCAGGCTGGTCTCGAACTCCTGGCCTCAAGTGATCCGCCCACCTCAGCTTCCCAAAGTGCTGGAATTACAGGCGTGAGCCACCATGCCCGGCCCCCCACCAAAGCTTACTGTGCACATTCTGTCTTGGCTCCTGAAATTGCCTGTCCTGTGTCGTCTCCCCAGTGGGCCCTGAGTCCTCCACCCAGGGACCATGTCTGACTCCTCATTGTTCCCCAGAGCAAGTCTAGGCCTGGCCCAGGGGAGGGGCTGGACAAACATGTGTTTGTACTTTTGCTTTTAAAAATCCCCATTTTGAGCAGTGGCTCAGGCCTGTGTTCCCAGCACTTTGGGAGGCTGAGGCGGCCAGATCACTTGAAGTTAGGAGTTCAAGACCAGCCTGGCCAACATGGTGAAACCCTGTCACTACTAAAATACAAAAATTAGCCAGGTGTGGTGGCGCACACCTGTAATCCCAGCTACTTGGGAGGCTGAGGCAGGAGAATCGCTCAAACTTGGGAGGCAGAGGCTACAGTGAGCCAAGATTGCTCCACTGCATTCCAGCCTGGTGACAGAGTGAGACTTAGACTCAAAAAAAAAAAAAAAACCCATTCTATGTTCTTTATAAGGGTGGTCCATTATTAATCGACTTATGAAGGACTGGGTGGAAATGCAGAAGGAAAAGCTTCAATCTTCAGTGGGTGCGTGTTGGGCTGTGCGGATTCGTTCGGCTGGGGTCATTCTTTTGTGTCTGTGTGAATCAGGAATCATGTGTGAGGCAGCCCTTCGTGTTTTTTTCCAGTTCAGATCCAGGAAGTATAAAGAAAGCACAAAAGGCCCTCTGGGCCCCTCTAGGGCAGACCATTTCCCTCTGAAAATGTCACCACAGCTGCCTGAGCTCCTCCTCCCCTGTGTCACCCTGGCACTACCAGGAATTGGGACACATCTAAGTGGTATTGGGGAGAGCCAGGAGAATGGAGTCAGTGAGACCTAGACTCAGATCCCAGCTCTGCCTCCCAGCTGGGTGGTCTCAGCCAAGCCACCGGCCTCTCAGAGCCCCAGCTCCCTCATCTGTAAAATGAGAATGATACCACCAATCCAGACAGGTGCTGGAGAGAAACAGAGGCCAGGGGCAGGAAGAGAAAGACACAGAGAAATAGAGAGGGAAAGACAGATAGAAGGAAACAGGGACAGGGTGCAAGACAACAGAAAAGAAAGAAAAGAGGCCGGGCGGGGTGGCTCACGCCTGTAATCCCAGCACTTTGGGAGGCTGAGGTGAGTGGATCACCCGAGGTTGGGAGTTCAAGACCAGCCTGGCCAACTTGGTGAAACCCTATCTCTACTAAAAATACAAAAAAAAAAAAAAAAATTAACTGGGTGTGGCAGTGCACACCTGTAATCCCAGCTACTCAGGAGGCTGAGGCAGGAGAATCTCTTGAATCCGGGATGTGGAGGTTGCAGTGAACTGAGATCATGCCATTGCACTCCCGCCTGGGCGACAAGAGCAAAACTCTGTCTCAAAAAAAGAAAAAAACAAAACCAGAAAAGAGGCAGCAATGCAGATGTCTGGTTGCAGATGCTGGGAGGCTACAGGGCCTGCTTGCTGGCCAGGGACTTGTAGCAACTGCCCACCCAAACGCAGGCTCTTCTGCAGGCTCAGTGCTCAGGAGCCTCCTGCCTCTGGGATTGCCTTCTTTTCTGTCTCCCCAGACCAGTCCTCTTCCACAAGCTTCAACACCCACCTCTAATCCCTGAGGCTGCTGTCCGCTCACAGGTGAAGTCCCATCTGACCCAAGATTTAGACGTGAAGTCAGAACTCTGGCCCCACTTCTCCAAGGTCCAAATTACCCGGGAAAATTCCCCAAGTAGGTGTCCCATTAGGGACTGAGGCATCGTGGATGTCCCATAAGTCTGGTCCACCAGCTTCTCCTCCAGGCAGGGAGGTCCCATTTCCTTGAGGAGCCCCAGAGGAGGCGGGTTAGAGCCTAGAATCAGAGTTGGGGGCGGGGCTTGCTCCATGAGGGCCATGGAGACTGAGGCCCAAGGAAGGAAGGGCCAGTCCTGCCGCCTCCTGGCTGCTCAGGCTTGGGTGCTGGGAGCTGGCCGCCTCTCTTTTGCATTTTCCCCATATGCTTGTGTGAGTTCATGTAAGTTAGACGGGCATGCATTGATGTCCTTCCTCTTCAATGGGCTACAGAGCATACCTAGAACTCTGCAAGCAACACTCAGAGCATGGCCTCTGCAGTCGGAGGAGCTCAGACAAAAGCCACCAAATGGGGCTCCGATTCCTTTACTCAAAGCCCTTGACTGGCTCCCTACTGCCTCTCAGGGAGAAAGTCATGCTGTTCTTGGGTCCAGCTAACATGATCTGCCCATTCCCAGGGATTTTTTTTTAAGACAGGGTCTCCCTCTGTCGCCAAGGCTGGAGTGCAGTGGTGTGAACATTGCTCACTGCAGCCTTGGATTCCCGGACTCAAGTAATCCTCCCACTTCAGCCTCCCTGGTAGCTGGGACTACAGGTACCTGCCACCAGGCCTGGCTAATTTTTAAAAAATTTTTGTAGAGATGAAGTCTCACCACGTTACTCAGGCTGGTCTCGAACTTCTGGGCTCAGGTGATCCTCCTGCCTTGGCCTCCCAAAGTGCTGAGATTACAGGCACGAGCCACCACACGCAGCTGGCCCAGGGATTCTTAATGGCCCCAGATGACTTAAAGAATCTGACGAAACCACAGAGTCTTGCCCAAAAAAATACACGTACAGGAACAACTGTGCAAACAGCTTCCGGGGCTCATGGACCTCTTCCTTGTGGGCCCTGGGCAGACCCTCTTCTGCTTTTGTTTCACCTGCTCTCTCCTGCTCTCCACCTCAAGAGCTGTCTCCCCCAAACCATCACTAAGCCTGTCCTCACCTCCCAGCCCCTGCTCCCCGCATTCCTCCTGCCAGGGCTCCTCTCCTTCTACCCAGTTTATTCTGCAGGCTCCAGCCGGCAGGATTCTTCACTTCTCATCTGTCCCCCTTAGAGCTTTCCTTAGCATGACTGATTGTCTCACTCTGGAGGTCTGGAGGTCTCAGTGGCCTCACTGGGTGGTGAACTCCTTGAAGGGGCTGATAGGACACCTGCCCCCCACTACCAGTATGAAGCACCCACCATGGGCAACGCATGCGGTTCCTTCAAAAATGCTGACTGCCCCCATTTTACAGATGCAGAAAATAAGGCTCAGAGAAGCTAAGCGACTCACCTAAAGTCAAACTAGAAGGAAAATGGTCACTTGGATCAGGCCTGCCACATGACTCAGGACCACGAGGAGCTTAAATGGCACTGGATCCAGGAGACCTTTGCTTCAAAGTCGGCTTTGCCTCTGGCTTTTGAGGGGCAGCAGGCTGCCAGCCCTCGGCTTATGGCTTAGGACCTCAGGCCTGCTGCTCATCCAGGGTAAAAACTGCTTCCAGGTGAGCGGCCAGCTGGGGTTTGTTACCTTCATGACCGATGGGAGGGCCTGCATCCAGGCCTGATCTCCAGGTGCCCTGGAGGGTCCGACTGCTTTCCTCAGGTACTGTCTGTGGATGTCACATGAGTACAGGATGTACAGCGCACAGGCCAAGGCGTAGCCTCCCCAGTTAGAAACACCTAGAACAGCAAAACAAGATTCCATCATGGAACTGGAAAGGTCATGTGTCCGTCAGCCTCCCTCTAGGAAGCTGAACTATCTGCAGGACCAGTATCACCTGGGAACTTGCTAGAAACACAAATTCTTTGGCCCCAACCCAGAACTACTGAATAAAAAGTTCAGCAGGAGAGGAGGGGAGAGGAACAAGCTGAGCTTTCTTTATTTTTATTTTTAATTTTTTAAGTGATGGGGTCTCCCTCTGTTCCCCAGGCTAGCACGATCACAGCTCATTGGGGTGGAGCCTCAAACTCCTGGGCTCAAGTGATCCTCCTGCCTCAGCCTCCCAAATAGCTGGGATTGATTATAGGTGCACCTGGCTGAGTTTTGATAAGCCCCCTATGTGAGTCTGATTTAAGCTAAACTTTGAGAACCCTTGCTCTAAACTACTTGGGTAATACACTGCTAATGACCATCAGAGAAAAAGGTTTAGGCAATAACCCTAGAAACCCATTCCAGAGAATTCAACATGAAGAAACTCTCCCTTCTGGCTGAGCTGAATCCCCCGTGCCACATGGAAGCCCACCCTCAGAGGGCAGGAAAGAGCCCCGTCATGCTGCATCGTGTGGCCTCTTCATGCACTCAAAGATCACTCCGAAATCAGCCTCAGGCTTCCCTTCCTTGTCCATCAGCCACACCCAAAGGGCTCATTCGCCAGTTTTGGGACCAGCTCCTTGGCTCTTCCCTGAAACCTGCTTGAGTTCTCCAGGCAGCTGAGGAAGAACTGGTGAAAGGCCTGCTAAGCTCTACATGCTAGAGCACCATGAAAGAGAGGTGACTCCTGCCCAGACAGGAGGGACTGTGCAGCCAGCCAGCTACGGGCCATTGCGACTGAAGTGTTCACGCAGGATTATGGGAGCATGAGGAGGTGCGCTCATTCTGACTGGTTTAGGAGAGAGTCACAGAAAAGGGGTCATTTAATATTGGCCTTGAAGGTTGGGTAAAATTTTGCCAGAAGAGGGGTGGAGGAATGGGAGCAATTCAGGTTAAAAAAAAATCCATCAAACAAAACCCGCCCTGGCCAGGCAGTGGCCCACACCTGTAATCCCAGCACTTTGGGAGGCCGAGGCAGGCAGATCACCTGAGGTTAGGAGTTCGAGAGCAACCTGGCCAACATGGTAAAACACCATCTCTACTAAAAATATAAAAATCAGCAGAGTGTAGTGGCAGGCGCCTGTAATCCCAGCTACTCAGGAGGCTGAGGCAGGGGAATCGCTTGAACCCGGGAGGCAGAGGTTGCAGTGAGCCAAGATTGTGCCACTGCACTCCAGCCTGGGTGACAGATCAAGACTCTGTCTCAAACAAAAAACCTGGACTTTGTGAGTACAAAGGTATATGGCAGGAAGATACAAGGTATATATCAAAATACAGCAGGTAAAGACCACGTGATAAAAATGAAACTGTATTTTATTGATTTTAAAATGTACTTTCATTACACTTACATCTCTGAAACTGAGATATATCTTACAATTAATAGCATCTTATAGTTATAATTGGTTGTGTTTTCATTTCTTAGTGTATGTAAATAATTGGTAATTCTTGTAATCAATTACATCTTTTTTTTTTTTTTTTTTGAGACAGAGTCTTGCTCTGTCGCGCAGGCTGGAGCTTGATCTCAGCTCACTGCAACTTCTACCTCCTGGGTTCAAGCAATTCTCCTCCCCCAGTCTCATGAGTAGCTAGGACTTCAGGTGCTAATTCTTGTATTTTTAGTAGAGATGGAGTTTTACCACATTGGCCAGGTTGGTCTTGAACTCCGGGCCTCAAATGATCTACCCATCTTGGCCTCCCAAAGTGCTAGGATTAGAGGCATGAGCCACCTTGCCTGGCTTTTTGTTTTTTAATAAAAACAGCGTCACACTCTGTCACCCAGGCTGTTGTGCACTGGCACAATCAGCTCACTGTGACCTGGAACTCTTGGACTCAAGTGATCCTCCTGCCTTGGCTTCCCAAAGTGCTGGGATTACAGGCATGAGCCACTGTGTCTGGCTGTCAATGACATCTTATATTCAATGGAATGGAGTATCTTCTTTGATTGAATATTTATAACATGTGGCACTGTTGTAAATGCCTTACATAGACTAGCTCTTGAAGTCCTTACAACAAGCTTTGAGGTATAGTAGTATTATTATCTCAATTTGAAAACTGGGAAACAGATAGAGATGCCACTAAGCCCAGCTAATATTTTAAATTTTTTTGGGCTGGGCACAGTGGCTCACACCTGTAATCCCAGCACTTTGGGAGGCTGAGGCGGGCGGATCACGAGGTCAAGAGATCAAGACCATCCTGGCCAATATGGTGAAACCCTGTCTCTACTAAAAATACAAAAATTAGCTGGGCATGGTGGCATGTGCCTGTAGTCCCAGCTACTTGGGAGGCTGAGGCAGGAGAATTGCTTGAACCCAGGAGGCAGAGGTTGCAGTGAGCCGAGATTGCGCCACTGCACTCCAGCCTGGCCCCTGGCGACAGAGCAAGACTCTGTCTCAAAAAAAGAAAAAAAAAATGTGTAAAGTTCTTGCTGCATTGCCCAGTCTGGTCTCAAACTCCTAGCTTCAAATGGTCCTCCTGCCTTGGTCTCCCAAAGTGTTAGGAGTATAGCTACGAGCCACTGCACCAAACCTTCTCATCTTAACATTGTCACTTGCAGGGCAGAAGTTTGAAATTTTAGTGAAGTTTCTTTCATGGATAATGCCTTTGGTGTTGTATCTAAAAAGTTATAATCAGCTGGGCTTGGTGGCTCACACCTGTAATCCCAGCACTTTTGGAGGCTGAGGCAGGTGGATCACTTGAGGTCCGGAGTTCGAGACCAGTGTGGCCAACATAGTGAAACTCCGTCTCTACTAAAAAAATACAAAAATTAGCCAGGTATGGTGGCGAGTGCCTGTAATCCCAGCTACTCAGGAGGCTGAGGCAGGAGAATTGCTTGAACCCGGGAAGCAGAGGTTGCAGTGAGCCGAGATGGTGCCACTGCACTTCAGCCTGGGCGACAGAGCAAGACTCAGTCTCAAAAGAAAAAAAAAAAAGAAAAAGAAGAAGAATAGAATGGTCTGGCCTACTTGAAAATGACTCACTTTTCCCTTCCCCTGATGCCAAGCATGAGGGGATTTTTCTCTGATATTCATTATGAGAACTTGGTTGAGTGCCCAGAGGCAAAACACAAGAGCACGAGGGCCCAGACCACTGAGTCCTCTGGAGTTTTAAACTCTCATACTTGCCCATACTAAGCCTTCAGCCATGTCTCAATTATGATCCAGGTTTCCCACCCTGGCACTGGTTCCCAGGAGGTTCCATTTCTCTCCAGGCTACAACTATGAATTAGGAGAGAGCCTTTTCCAGGTATCTGCCAATTTTCATTATTATTTTTATTATTTTTTGAGACGGAGTCCCATTCTGTTGCCGAGGCTGGAGGGCAATGGAACAATCTTGGCTCACTGCAACCTCCGACTCCTGGGTTCAAGCGATTCTCTTGCCTCAGCCTCCCAAGTAGCTGAGATTACAGGTGTGTGCCACCATACCAGGCTAATTTTTTTTTTTTTTTTTTTTTTGTATTTTTAGTAGAGACGGGGATTCACCATATTTGGCAGGCTGGTCTTGAACTCATGACCTCAGGCGATCGCCTGCCTCGACTTCCCAAAATGCTGGGATTGCAGGCGTGAGCCACCGCGCCCAGCCTGTATCTGCCAATTTTCTTGAAATCTGTGGTGAGGTCAAAGGAGGAAGGCCAGACCTAGAAGTACCCGCATGCAGGAAAGGTGGGTCCTGCAGGAGAGGGGCAACAGTGGGGAGGTGCAGCGCAGCCCAAGGCGGAAGCAGGTGAAAGAAAAGGTGGAAAGCTTCTTGCATCCTCCAAACACCTACCAGACGGTTTTCTTACTGTCCATGCAGATAAAAGCACAGATGACTCTCTTCAGAAAGGCCTTCCTGACGGCTGATCTGAAGTGGCCCTGCCATCACCCTCTTGGCTACCGGTACTATTGCCCCCAAAGCTCTTATTGCTCTTTAGAATCATCTGATGTGTTTATTTGTCAGGGCTCATTCTGAATCTCCCAATCCTAGAATGGGAGCTCTGTGGAGCAGGGTCATTGCAGCTATAACCCCAGTGCTCAGAACACTGCCTGGCACACTGTAAATGTTTGTTGAATGACTGAATGAAAGGTCAGAGGCTGAGCACCACCTCCCCTTCCTGCCCTGGTGCCCTCTGGACCACTCGTAGAGAAGAAGAGCTTCCGGCCTGGTCAGGCTCCAAGCAAGGTCCCTCACCTTGGGTAGCCAGCCCAACTGGGCGGCCATCCGAGTGCTTACCAGCAACGACGGCAAAGTCAGCCTCCACGTCGCAGGCGATGACATCCCCGTTCCGTATGTGCCTCCTCACAGCCTCCTTGACTTTGCCCATCCCCAGCTCGTTGCCTCCATCGCCGACTCCTGAAGGGAAGGAGAATGAGTCAACGCACAGGACCAGGGCTAAATGGAGATGTCCTGGGGCAGCCCCACATGTGCCTGTTGTCTTTGGGAGGGCAAAGAGGTTGGCTCTGGATATATTTTCGGACAACCAGGAGTTGTGGTACTTCCCCTTAGGCCTTCTAGAAACTTCCTTAGTTAAAAACGAGTCCAAGTTTGGAACACACCACAGTGTGGGCATGTCCCCTTTTGGGTCACATTCTCCAGCCAAGATGGAGCATGTTCTATGCTTTTGGTGCCAGGCCCACGGGAGATGTGTGTATGATGACACTCAGGACCTCCCTTCCAGTGGCTCCCACTCACTGAGCCCCTGGGGGGATCTGGTGCAAAGTCAGTTCTAGAACTTATTTTAAAGGCTTCTCCTGAAAGAATATGAAACGTATGTGTTTTAGTTCATTTTAATCTATACCAGAGGGGTGCCTGGTTAACATCTGAAATATCCTAATCAGGAATACACACTCCAAGGGTGGTTAGTGAGCATTTGAAAGAGCCCACAGGCCAGGAGTGGTGGCTCACACCTGTAATCCCAACACTTTGGGAAGCTGAGGTGGGCAGATCACCTGAAGTCGGGAGTTTGAGACCAGCCTGACTAACATGGAGAAACCTCATTTCTACTAAAAATACAAAATTAGCCAGGCATGGTGGTGCATACCTGTAATCCCAGCTACTCAGGAGGCTGAGGCAGAAGAATCGCCTGAACCCAGGAAGTGGAGGTTGCAGTGAGCTGAGATTGAGCCACTATACTCCAGCCTGGGTGACAGAGCCAAACTCTATCTCAAAAAAAAAAAGAAAAAAAAAGAAAGAAAAAGCCCACAGACCCACAGTCTAGAGGCCCATCTGATAGTCTGCATCAGAGAATTTGTTAATTAGCATAATAAATGAATGCTAGAATAGATACATATTAGAAATGATTTAATTCATTAGTGAAATAAATGGTATTCAAGATAGGTGGATTGGCTAAAAATAATTAACAGGTACCTCTACCCTTGTATGGATAAGATTTAAAAATCTAGTCTGAGCGCAGTGGCTCATGCCTATAATCCCAGCACTTTGGGAGGCCAAGGCAAGCAGATACTTTAGCCCAGGAGTTCGAGACCAGCCTGGCCAATATGGCAAAACCTTGTCTCTATTAAAAATACAAAAATTAGCCAGGCACTGTGGCGCATGCCTGTAGTCCCAGCTACTGAGGAGGCTGAGGCAGGGAAATTGCTTGAACCTGGGAGGTGGAGGTTGTAGGGAGCTGTGATCATGCCACAGCACGCTAGCCTGGGCAACAGAGCAAGACTCCATCTCAAAAAAAAAAAAAAAAACCTAGCAAACCCCGAAGCTTGTACCCTTCGAGGTGATGCTACAGATCTGGGGAACACAGCTCCCGTGTCCAGGTATTTCTAGAGGATTCTGTAACCTAGATGTTCAGCTGAATCTACCTCCAGAAGAGGGTTGCAGCTGTCTCAATAACCTTTCATGCAATGCACATGTCTGAGTGCCTCAAGGCCAGAGGGCTGGACTCCCCAAGCCTGCAGAACAGGTACCCCATTGTGTCTGCTCCTATAAAGGCCTGGAAGATGTGGAAGAATTCTGTCCGGCTAGTGTTCATTGCAGGATGGTGGAGGGGGAACTAGAGTTGATCCATCTCAAGCATCAGGGCCTGGATTTGGCCAAAAGAACGATACAACTGTGAAAGACCAGACACGTTAGATTTACACCCTAACAGTTTTTCTCAGAACAGTCCTCTAGATCTATGACAGCCCGCTGAATGAGGGGAATAACACCCACCATGTAACACTGGTATCTTGTCTATAGCAGTCTCTTTTTAGCATCTCAGGACTTTCATCTCATTTGGGCTTCACATCTATCCTGTCGTGGGTATCGTGATCCTCACTGTAAAGAGCTGGCAGTCCCTGATGGGGGCAGTACCTGGGTAGTCAGTGGAAGATGGAGACTTAAACCCAGGTGACTTGATTCTCAACTGAACACTGTGCCCATGACATGGGAGTTGCCCATGGAACCTGAGGAATAGGGGTTTTGATGGAGAAGAGAAAAAGAAAAATTCAGGAGGTAGCCTTGCTGGGCAGGAGGGTCAGTGGGGGCCACAGGAGGGGACTGGGCTCCTGAAGCTTTGAGAAGGGCCCAGGGCTTGACAAAGGGGGCAGTTCAAAGCCATGAATGGCCAGCTCCACCTGCTTCCTCTGGAATCTCAGGGTCATCACAGCACAGATGGGGATCCCATTGTGGGCACAGGAGAATGGGATTGCTCTAGCCACTCCCTCAGACCCTGTTTGCCCCTGTAGCTACAGAGACCTCTTTCTTCTCCACCCTGAGAACTCCTCCCCCATAGGCTGAGGTTCTCTGCCTGCCAAGACCGAGGGACAGGAAGCTGGAAGCCAACCACGCTGTGTGCACCACACCCACCACCTCTTCTGGGAAAGGCCAGGGTGATTTGCAGAAACTTTCTAATCAGTTGAGAAAGTTTAATCCCAGAAGGCTCTCACTGTCTCCTCAAAACCTCAAAAGCCAAAGGAGACTAATGAGTCTGGGAAACATGGAATGACAAACAAGCCTTCATTAGCCCAGGACCTGAGACCACCCAGAGGGAAGAAAGGTTCTTCCTGGGGCTTACACTAAGCCTTTCAGCAAATTTTAAAGGCAAGATTCCCTGATAATGGGCGGGGGCCCCAGAAGGCTGCAGTCTACCCCTAATGCTACCAGCAGCACTAATTAGCTGGGCGATCTGGGAAAACCTGCCGGACTCACCTTACCTGCCCCACAGGGTTTCCCTAGAGGCTTCAACACTACAATGAATGTGAAGCCTCTTGGAAAAGTATAAAGTTCTGTACAAACACAAATTATCATATTATTATTATTATTATTATTATTCTGAGACAGGGTCTTGCTCTGGTTGCCCAGGCTGGAGTGCAATGGTGCAATTTCAGCTCACTGCAACCTCCACCTCCCAGGTTCAAGCGATTCTCCTGCCTCAGCCTCCCGAGTAGTTGGAATTACAGGTGCCCGCCACCACGCTGGGCTCATTTTTTTTGTATTTTCAGTAGAGACGGGGTTTCGCCATGTTGGCCAGGCTGGTCTTGAACTCCTGAGCTCAGGTGATCCACCCACCTCAGCCTCTAATATTAGTTTTATTACTTTAGAGGCAGGCAAATAGAATATGCTCAGTTAAGTGTCGTTTCCTTTCCTTGCTTGTGGGGATGTTGGATTTCTAAATGTCGGTGTCATCAGTGTCTATACCAGCCATAATGAACAAAGACCGTCTTTGCAATAGAAAATGACGGTCCCCATGTAACTCTTTCTGGTCACATGTTCAATAGCCAATAAAAGGACACTTAGGCCGAGCACGGTGGCTAATACCTGTAATCCAAGCACTTTGGGAGGCTGAGGCAGGAGGATCACTTGCAACGGTTAGGAGCTTGAGACCCGCCTGGCCAACATGGTAAAACCTTGTCTCTACTACACATTCAAAAATTAGCCAGGCATGCTGGTGCACTCCTGTAATCCCAGCTACTGGGGAGGCTGAGGCAAGAGAATCGCTTGAACCCAGGAGGTGGAGGTTGCAGTGAGCCAAGATCGTGCCACTGCACCCCAGCCTGAATGACAGAACAAGACTCCATAACAACAAATAAAAAAGACACTTAGTGGAGACACATTCTTTTTGCATTCCCGGTACTCCGTACTTACCAGTTGATGAGATTCCAGGAATCTTCTTCGCAGCAAGAAAAAGATCGTCAATGGGGTCAACCAAGTGCTTGATGTTCATCTTCCTTGCATTGTAGTAATTGCCATCAGCAGCCCTTCCAGTGCGCTCTATGGCCACCAGGTGGTCAAATCTGCCAGGAAGGGTCAGAGGGTCCTTATGAAGAGGTGGCTGCTTTCCGGGGTCATGCCTCTTGTGTTTGTGGTGAAGGACGCTTGTCTCTTTCCTTGATTCCCTCATTCCTGCAGAACTTGGCGGCACACCTACTCTGGGCCAGGACCTGTGCTGGGGACTAGTATATCAAACCAGTTTAAGATACAGCATGGGAGCTGGGCATGGTAGTTCATGCCTATAATCCCAACATTTTGGGAGGCCGAGGCAGGTGGATCACTTGAGGTCAGGAGTTTGAGAACAGCCTGACCAATATGGCAAAACCCCACCTCTATTAAAAAATTAGCCAGGTGTGGTGGTGGGTGCTTGTAGTCCCAGCTACTCAGGAGGCTGATGCAGTAGGATTGCTTGAACCCTGGAGGTGGAGGTTGCAGTGAGCTGAGATTGCACCACTGCACTCCAGCCTGGGTGACAGAGTGAGACTCTGTGTAAAAAAAAAAAAAATACAGCATTGGAATCATCAGCAACTTCTTTGGTAGGGTCGGAGGCTATAAAAGCAGGAGGCCAGTGGTCAGGGTTGCTATGGGGGATGGGAACATTGATGGGGCCCACCCAGATTCCCTTTGTCCCGCAGGAGCAGCCAGCCCGAGAGGCTGGGAGCATTGGCTGCCATTGGTCTGCCGCTGGCCCCTTCCAGGCTCTTGTTCAGTTTACAGACACAAAGCAGAAGGAAAAGGGCTCAAAAGACAAAAGGAATGAGTCTAACGCAAAGGTAAACTTCTTGAGATAGAAACAGAGAAATAAGGGGCACAGATGGCATAGTGCTCAGAATGTGGGCAGTGGCATCAGATCATCTGGGTTCTGATTCCAGGTCCTCCTGCCACGGGCTTTGGGCAAATGGCTTAACCTTCCTAACCTTCATTTTCTGCATCTGTAAGGTGACATGACCATAGTGTCTACCTCACACAGTGTTCAAAGGGCAAAATAAGAAAATACACAGGAAGCGTTTGTCATGAAGCCCTGAACCTACTCAGCACTCAGTGTTGGTTCCGGTGACTATTATTATTATTACTAGCAGGAATATCATTCTGACAATCCAATTTAAGAACAAGCAGGCTGGGTGTGGTGGCTCATACCTGTAATCCCAGCTCTTTGGGAGGCCGAGGCAGGCGGATCACTTGAGCCTGGGCAACATGGCAAAACCTCATCTCTACTAAAAATACAGAAATTAACCAGATGTGGTGGTACGTGTTTGTAGTACCAGCTATCCTTGGGAGGCCAAGGTGGGAGAATCACTTGAGCCCAGGAAGCAGAGGTTGCAGTGAGCCAAGATCATACCACTGCAGTCCAGCCTGGGTAACAGAGTGAGACCCTGTCTCAAGGAAAAAAAAAAAAAAAAAGCCCTAGCACAGTGGCTTATGCCTGTAATCTCAGCACTTTGGGAGGCTGAGGTGGGTAGATCACCTGAGGCCAGGGGTTCGAGATCAGCCTGCCCAACATGGTGAAATCCCGTCTCTACTAAAAATACAAAAAATTAGCCAGGTGTGGTGGCAGGTGCCTGTAATCCCAGCTTCTTGGAAGGCTGAGGCACGAGAATTGCTTGAACCCTGGAGGCAGAGGCTGCAGTGAGCCAAGATTGTGCCACTGCACTCCAGCCTGGGTGACAGAGCAAGACGCTGTCTCAAAACAAAAAAACAAAAAATATGCATATTGTACTTTTACATCTCTCTCAATCCTTCCAAGACAGTGTTCTTCAAAAATCTTAACTCTGCTATAAAAAAAATAGTATGTCGATTCCTCAAAAAATTAAAAATATAGCATACTATATGATCCAGCAATTTCACTTCTAGGTATATGTCCAGGAGAAATGAAAGAGTCAAGGAGATATTTGTCCACCCATGCTCACAGCAGCAGTATTCATCAGAGCCAAGAGCAGGATGCAAACCAAGTGCTCACTGACGGATGAATGCAGAAACGTCATGGGGTATAAACACAGAAGGGAACATTATTCAGCCTTAAAAAGGCAGGACATTCTGGCACATGCTGTGACATGAATGAACTTTGAGGACATTATACTAAGTGAAATGAGTAGTAACAAAAGGACAAATATTGCATGACTCCACTTCACACGGTGCCTCAAATAGTCAAACTCATAAACACAGAAGGTAGAATTGTGGTTGCCAGAGGTGGGTTGAGGAGATGGAGAATTATCGTTGAATGGGACACAGACTTTCAGTTTTGCAAGACTGAGAGTTCTGGAGATGCATGGTGATGATGGCTGACAGTAATGTGAGTGTACTTTTATACCACTGAAGTGTAAGCTTAAAAATGGTTGAGAGAGAGGCCGGGCGCAGTGGCTCATGCTTGTAATCCCAGCACTTTGGGAGGCCGAGGTGGATCACCTAAGGTCAGGAGTTCAAGACCATCCTAACTAACATGGAGAAATCTCGTCTCTATTAAAAATACACAAATTAGCTGGGTGTGGTGGTGCATGCCTGTAATCCCAGCTTCAGCCTCTTGAGTAGCCGGGATTACAGGCGTGCACCACCACATCTAGCTAATTTTTATATTTTTAGTAGAGACAGGGTTTCACCATGTTGACCAGGCTGGTCTTGAACTCCTGACCTCAGGTGATCCACCCACGTTGGCTTCCTAAAGTGCTGGGATTACAGGCATGAGCCACTGCACCCGGCCTCTGAGTGCTTTTTAAATAAATGTTTTTTAAAAGCAAAATCTACGTGTCTGCTCGTATCCTTGGGTTGTGCTAGAATGTGGCAGCATCACACATGCCTTGACTGGGTGACCATGAGTAGGTCTTAAAATAGAATCCTGAGGCTACAAGTGTGGTGCAGGAAAAGGCGGACACTGAGAAGCAGAATGAACACGAGGAAGGAGCTTTGACCTTGAATTTCCTCTAGACCTAAGTCAGTAGGGATGAGAAGACAGATCCAAAGCTGCAGCTGAGATTAACATGTCCTCCGTTCTGGAGAAAGAACTCTATTTCTGGACTGCCTCCCATAGGAGACCTCAGTTGCATACACTGTGAGGGTCTAATGATTTTCTCATCCAGACAGACCCATTTAGCTACAGTGGGAACATATTCATTCCTGGGAGGCGTGCTCCACGGGAAGGGTTAATTTGGCTTCTCCAAGGAGAATAGAATCATCTCTCCCCACAAGCAGATCTGCTCACCTCTCTACTCAGCAAACAGCAGGGCCTAGGTTATCAGGCAGCAGGTGTCTTGCCTAAGAGGGTATTCTAGTTTCTCCCTTAGGACGTAGAGCTGCTGACAGTTGTATGCCAACTCTTATGAGGTAATAGAAACATTTTCAATATGCGCCACACGTGTTGGCAGCTTTAAATAGCACATCAGATCCACAGTCAAACTTTTCCTTGGTGACTCAGGATTCTCAGAATCAACATTAGATTCCACTGGGAGCTGCAACCTAGCCGTGCCCTCAAGGCTCATTAAAACAGAATTTTGGCCAGGTGCAGTGGCTCACACCTGTAATCACAGCACTTTGGGAGGTTGAGGCACACAGATCACCTGAGGTTGGGAGTTTGAGACCAGCCTGACCAACATGGGGAAACCCTGTCTCTACTAAAAATACAAAATTAGCTGGGCGTGGTGGTGCATGCCTATAATCCCAGCTACTCGGGAGGCTGAGGCAGGAGAATCGCTTGAACCCGGGAGGCGGAGGTTGCAGTGAGCCGAAATTGCGCCACTGCACTCCAGCCTGGGCAATAGAGGGAGACTCTGTCTCAAAAAAAAAAAAAAAAGAAAAAAACCAAACCAAAACAAAAAAAACAGAATTTTAAAATTCTAAGGAGACATTTGTTAGTGGGTTATGCAATACATTTATTGAACCATATTGGCATTTTTATTTGAAAAGTAGAATAAGGCTGGGCGTGGTGGTTCACTCTTACAATCCAGCACTTTGGGAGGCCGAGATGGGCGGATCACCTGAGGTTGGGAGTTTGAGAAGAGCATGACCAACATGGAGAAACCCCGTCTCAAAAAAAAAGAAAAGAAAAGAAAAGTAGACTAGAACAGAGTAGGATAGAACAGAGTAGAACTGAAAATATTAGAGTATACTGCACAGAGTGCAGTTTTGAGACTTCCATTTCACTGATGTGCATGAGTACTGGTTTGCAGTACAAAATGTGTTACTAAGGGTGGTTGTCAAGTAAGTTTGCAAAGCATTGTATATAGTAAGTCATAAGATCTAAAACACATCCCCATATACCATAAAAGAGTATTTTTTCAAAATGTTTGACCATGGGCCGGGTGCGGTGGCTCACGCCCATAATTCCAACACTTTGGGAGGCCCAGGTGAGTGGAGTACTTGAGATCAGGAGTTCGAGACCAGCCTGGCCAACATGGTGAAACCCCGTCTCTACTAAAAACACAAAAATTAGCTGGGTGTGGTGGCACATGCCTGTAATCCCAGCTGCTTGGGAGGCTGAGGCAGGAGAATGACTGAAACCTGGGAGGCAGAGGTTGCCATGAGCCGAGATTGTGCCACTGCACTCCAGCCTGGGTGGCAAAGCAGACTCTATCTCAAAAAATAAAAAAAAAAGTTTGACCATAACACACAGTAAGAAATACACACACTTGCACACACAGTCTTCTAAGAGAATACTTACCATTCCATACAAGATATACAATGATGCTGTATTTCTATTTCATTTCCCAAAGGGGCCGGATACCCCAACTGAAATGAGTTCACTATTCTCTAACAGGTCATGACCCATAGTTTGAGATGAAGACACTTCTAGTTTTTTTTTTTTTTAATTCTCTCTCTCCCCTCTGTCAGGAAGATATGCTGTCTCTCTCTGTAACAGGTTCTCACCAGGAACCTGTTATTTCCAAAGATGCTCTGTGAGGCCCCCAGGACACCTCGAAACCCCCCAGTCTCATTTGTTAGTCTGGCCCATGAGAACCCATCTTCCTTGGCTCATGGCTTTGTTCCCTCTGAAGGGCTTGAGTGTGCAGACACTTTGTTGGCTAAGTTAAGAGCATATGGGCGTTTCCACCACCAAACACTTAAACTGGGATGGGACATACGTACCTAGGTGTCTGGGGGTCCCCGTCTTTGCACAGGAATGCCTGAGCCGCTTCCACTGATCCACCTTGGTAAGTTAATATTGGGAGGTGTGTCTTCAGGACACCTTGAAAATAAAGGCAAGCGGGACACACATCAGCTCTAGCATTGCATTTTGGAAATTCACATTGGCTTTTCAAAAGCTTCTTTGAAGGTTATCATTACTGTTACTGAACAACCTCTATCTGTAGAACATGTTAGGCAAGCCACAGCCATGACACAGAGGATTCTTCAGATCACTTTTGGTCCTGGGTAAACTCTAGGGTTGACAGGGTGGAGGGCGGAATCGGACTACTACAGCCTAACAAATGCTGCATGTGAGATGCCCACAAAACCACAGGAACAGTGGCCTGTTCTGGCCCACTGCCATCACGAGGCCTGGGCACACATTTATGTGCCCCCGGTGACAGTGCGTCAGTCCTCTGCTAAGCACTTGATGTGAACATTCTGGTTTAATTTTTACAACAACTCAATGTGAAAAAAAAAAACAACCATCATTATCCCATTTTAAAGAGGAAGAAAACTGAGGCTCAGAGATGCTAAACAACTTGGGCAAGACCATGTATATATGTCAGCTTCATGGCTCCAATTTTCACCCCAAATTCTCACCTACTCCCTACCAGCTACCTCCCTGCATACCTTCGAGGAAGGTCAAGAACAACTGGAGGAAATTCCCAGAGTCTGTGCCTTGGATTACTTACTTATACTGGAGTGACTTCCAAAAGTGAATCAAAGTTAATTTGACTCTTAAGAATAGGACCTTTTCTAATTACAAAAAGAATACATAGCGTTGTAGAATATGTGGGAAACATATAAAAATCCCAAAATAAAATAAAATGAACTTGGTTTTCATTAAATGATCTATCTCACAGCCGGTTAGGGTAGAATCCAGGCATATTCACTGGCCAAGGATGAAGTCTCCACACAGAGTTTAAGATGGCAGGGAGACAGGGGCAGGGGGTCTTGGACCTACCACTCTGGTCTACCTGGTCCTGCAGGAGCTCCCAGACTGCTCTGTGGCCCAGGAGGGTGCCCAGGTAGCCTTGGAGAGCTTCAGCGGGCTCCTTAATCTCCATCATCAGCCCCTCACACCCCTCACTAGAGCCAGCCCAAGGAGACGCCACACCTATGTTAAAACTGCGTGCTCGAACTGTAAATGCAGCGTTTTGGCAGCGGCTCCCACCCCCTGCTACTCCACCATGCTGCTGCCCCTGAGCTCTTTGGGAGCCGCCACTGCCACCCCAGTGGGTCAATGGGGCAAGCTGGGGTGAAGAACAAGAATCATTGTCAGAAATCTTAAAGAATCCCTCACTGTGGTTCCTTCCTCACCCCCCTCCCTGGCCTCATCCCACATCTAAGGGGGAAGGCAAGCAGCTGTTAGTCATCTGTGATGCTCACAGAACATTCTACACGCGAAGCCATAAGCCAGGAATTTGGGGTTGGAGGACAGTCACAACCAAGGGCAATGACCCAGCCCCTCCCTGTGCTGTGAGGGGCAGCCTGGCAATCTGGAAAAGGGGGCTGAACTTAGAGCCAAACAGCCCTCGGAGGGAATGTCACACCATTCCCCAGCTATGCGACCTTGGGCAAGCCATGGAAGCCATCGGTTGTCTCCTCTGAAAAATGGGGTAACACCCACCTCCCAGGACTGCTGTGAGAGTGCAGTGACGTGACGTGTGCTGAGTACCTGGCTGGCCACCTTGCACACGGTCAGTGCTAAGTAAAGGATGTTTCTTTCTTACTGCCTCAAAATTGGATCAAGGATATAGGATACTAGTTAGAAGAAGTACCAGGGAGCCCAGGAGGGCAGGGAACATAATGTATCCCGAAGTGGGGCACACACACGAGAAAAGACAGGAGAACCCCCGAAAAGGAAGGTCCGGGCAAGATGAGGTTCCCACTTCCGAGCTACAAAGAATCTTTGGTCTGTCTATGCTCAAGACAGGGAATAAATGACAATGCCTGGTCATCTTTAAAACTCGTCTTTTTTTTTTTTTTTTTTTTTCCTGAGATAGCGTCTCTCCCACTTACCCAGGCTGGAGTGCAGTGGCACCATCTTGGCTCACTGCAACCTCCGACTTCCTGGTTCAGGCGATTCTCCTGCTTCAGCCTCCTGAGTAGCTAGGATTACAGGTGCCCACCACCATGCCCAGCTAATTTTTTGTATTTTTAGTAGAGACGGGGTTTCAGTGTGCTGGCCAGGATGGTCTTGATCTCCTGACCTCGTGATCCGCCCGCCTCGGCCTCCCAAAGTGCTGGGATTACAGGTGTGCGCCACCGCGCCCGGCCGCCATCTGATTTTCATAGCATTGGCACCATTTTACAATCCCTCCAGCGGCGCACGGATGTCCAACCTGGACTCTTGATTTACCCCTAAGCCTGCCCTCTCAGTCTTCCCCACCTCAGTTCCCGGCAACTCCGTCCTTTCAGTTACCAGGCCAAAAGCCTTAGAGCAAGCCCTGATCCTTCCCCCTCACACCCACATCCAGTCCATCTGGAATCATGCTGACTCTATCTGCAAAACAGATATAGCACCTGGCTACTTCTCACAACACCCCCTGCCCTCTGAATCTGTACCTTTCATCTCCTTGGGTTCCTTTGAAACCAGAGCCTGAGACTTGGGTGCAGATGGTCTCTCGGGAGATGGTGCCAGGAAGCAGGTGGGAGGGAACAGGGAGAGTGAGGCTGGGAAGGAGGGAACGTGCACCTTCAAGCCTGTCACTGTAGGGAGTGGGGCCTCAGTTCCACCAGGGCCCATGTGTCTCCAAAAGACAGGAGACAGGTCACTTACATCTCAGGTCCTGTCCCCCAGGGGTTGAGGGGGCCCTGAAGCCATCAGCTAGTGATTCCATGTGGCTTTGGAGAGGCCCTGCAGGGCCCTAGCCTGTGGCTGGCCCAATCGGGTCAGTGCGACTCAGGACTTCCACCGCAGTGGCGGCTGAAATCAGAAGTGGGACTGAAGGGATATGCCATGAAGCACCCCCTCCAAGCTGTCCTCCTCTCCCACCTTCCATAACTGACCAGTTTCCCATTTCCACCCTGGTCTCTGCACCCCAGTGATCGCTTACAACCCACACAGGACATGGCTGTCCCCCACTCAGTGAAATCCCAGGCTCCACATCTCACCCAGAACAAAAGTCCAGCTGCCCACAGGATCCTGCGAGGCCCTGCCCCACTGGTCCCTGTTGCCTCTCTGTCCCCCATCCCACTTCTCTTTTCCTCCTTCACTCCAGGCCAGTCAGCCAGCCTGACACCCTTTCTTAAACCCACTGGACCCTCACTCCACCTGATGGCCTCTGCCTCAGCCACTGCCACAGCCTGGGACACCGTTCCCTCAGCCAGTCCACGCCTCACGCCCTCATCATCAACCAGAAGTCTGGGCTCAAAAGTCGCCTTCTCCAGGAGGTCTTCCTGGCCATCCTGTTTAAAGTGACAGCTGCCCTCCCCGCTGCCACCACCCAGCCCCTAACTCTCCAGTCTCCTCATCCTGGTCCATTTTCCCCACGGCACCATCACTCGAACGCACTGTGGGTTCATCTTTCATGTGGTTTCTTTCTGTCACACTCCACTGGAAGATGCTCTCCGTGGGAGCAGGATCATTGTCAGTTTCGTTCAGGGATGGATCTCAGGAACTGAACAGAGTGCCTGGCACATACTCGTGCTCAACACACATTTGTGGCATGAAATGGATTCTGCATGTACAGACACACGCTTTTGGAAACTTCTGACATAATGGGTGCTTTAGGGTATGCCTCACTGGGTTTAAACCCCCTTTTAAATGCTAAAAGGAAAAAACATACCTCTGAAGGTACGATCGGTAGCAGGCGGCAGGTGAGATTCACCAGGCTTCCAGCTCATGCTGGATAACACTTGCTGCAGGATGGAGGTGAGGTGAGCAGAGGTTGTTCACATTGAGCCTGAGGCTGATCTGGTTACACAGGCAGTGGAATTATAGCCTCGCGTCTCTAACACCTGCAGCAATAACCCCCATCTGGGTGCTCCAGGTGCATCCCTGCCCATCATGACCAGGTGGGACTGCCGTCTGAGCCTTCAGCCACTTCCTACTCCACTACCCTCTCCAGCTGCAGTGCTCCAGGGCTACCCTGGCTTGCTAAGAGCACTCAGCAGGTCATTCCTCACCTTGCACAGGGAGGGCTATGACGACTGTCACGTCGGGGTCACCACCTGAGACCTCGATCACGTCGGTGTCCCTGTTAGGGTGCCAGCTGCGACGAGTATCATGTGGGGGTCACCATCTTAGATGCTGATTACCACCTTCAGAGGTCTTTCCTGCAGACCCTGACTCAGCAACGGATTAATAAATGCACTCACACACACCAGAATACTCACACACAACAGAAGGAATCTGAGTGGGCTAGGGATGGTCATCAGCTGCCTTCTGCCGTTCCATTAAAGCCTTTCGGCCTTCCAGAAGGTTCGAGAGTATAATCTTATAACTTTCCCTAGTATTTCCCTAATATTTTGCCAGCCACCCTGAGCAAATCCCAACAGAGGGCAGCAGGTATGAGGAAGGATCCCGTGCTTTGCAGCCTGGTGGACCCAAGTTCCAATTCCAGCTCACCATCCCACCTGGGAAAATCCCCTGGACCTCTCAGAGCCCCAATGTCTTTATCTATAAAATAGGGCTATGCAGCTTACCATGGAGTTGTTCTGCACTGGAAGGAAAATGCTCCGTGCTGCAGATGCTGATTCCCTCCAGCCTCCACCCACAAAGCCCATTTGGGGAAATGGACAAAGCCCATCTCACTGCTCACCTTGCTCAACAGCGTCTTCAACAATCTTCTGGTGCAAGCTCCAGGCTCTCTGGTCAACGGTCAAGGCGACCTCCTTCTCCAAGGCCTGCAGGAAGGCAGCCAGAGCAACAGCTCCAGGTGGGCCGTCTGTCTCTTCCGGAGGCTCATGATTGAAATGCGTGGGGAACCCGGTGGTGATGAGCACTGAGCGGGCATGGGACAGCGACAGAGAGGCCTTCAGCAGCTCATCTTTACAGAGCAGGTGCCCAATCCCCCGGTTGCCTGGAATGACAAAAATAAAATAGAATTTAAACTATCTTTATTTTTAAAATTTATTTATTTATTTATTTTTATTTTTTTGAGACAGAGTTTCACTCTTGTTGCCCAGGCTGGAGTGCAATGGCCAATCTTGGCTCACTGCAACCTCTGCCTCCTGGGTTTAAGTGATTCTGTTGCCTCAGCCTCCTGAGTAGCTGGGATCACAGACATGCACCACCATGCCTTTTTGAATTTTTAGGAGAGACAGGGTTTCTCCATGTTGGTCAGGCTGGTCTCGAACTCCCAACCTCAGGTGATCCGCCCACCTCAGCCTCCAAAAGTGTTGGGATTACAGGCATGAGGCACCGCACCTGACCCTTATTTACTTACTTATTTATTTATGATAGAGTCCCACTCTGTCATCCAGGGTGGAGTGCAGTGATGCGATCATAGCTCGCCACAGCCTCAAACTCCCGGGCTCAAGTGATCCTCCCACCTCAGCCTCCTGAGTAGCTGGGCTACAGGCTGAGTTTTTAGTTTGCTTGCTTTGTTTTTTTGAGGGATGTGGCAGAGACAGCAAATTACTTACCACGGCCAAGGTGGGCAGATCACTTGAGGTCAGGAGTTCGAGACCAGCCTGGCCAACATGGTGAAACCCCGTCCCTACTGAAAATACAAAGTCACAGGCATGTGCCACCACATTTTTTTGGCATTTTTTAAAAGATAGGGTCTTGCTATGTTGCCCAGGCTGGTCTCAAACTCCCAGGCTCAAGCAATCTTCTCACTTTGGCCTCCCAAAATGTTGGGATTATAGGTGTGAGCCACCACACCCAGCCAAAAGCAATTATTTTTAAAGTAGAAACTTACAGTAAGAGTAGTTTGGGTTTTTAGTTAGTCTGTTTTGTTTTTTTGAGGGATGTGACAGAGACTGCAAATCGCTCACCATAGTGTATCCTACCCCTGCCCCCAACCCCAGCAGTGAAGAGGAGAGGGGTAAATGGCTGAGCAGCCTCCCTTCGGTCAGGTGTGGCCACAAGATTAGGTTAACTCAACTGGATCGCGATGGAAGTGACGCGTGCCACCTCCAGGCCTGGCATGCACCTCCCACCCACATGCACCTCCAAGTTCATTCCCTTTTCCTGGTGGCTAGAATATTGACAGCCAGAATTTCCTGGGGGGTAACAGGACATGACAGCAGAGCTGCAGGGTCCCTGAGTGACCTAGTGGAGCAGATCCCCTTCCTGCTGACCCAGGATGCTTACCCTGGAAGACCCGCTCTGGCCTTCTATATGAGAGAGAAACATGCTTCTGCTATATTTGAGCAAAGCATCCTGGGGCTTCTTGGTTACAGCACTCTAGCAAAGCCTAATTAATAACAGGGAAAATATAAGAGGGAAGGGAACTAGTACTGTCTTAATTGGGGATTCCCTCAAAGAAGACCCTAAGACAAGGATGTGGGGCCAGGCACGGTGGCTCACACCTGTAATGTCGGCACTTTGGGAGGCTGAGGCGGGGGGATCACAAGGTCAGCAGTTCAAGACCAGCCTGGCCAACATAGGGAGGCCCCGTCTCTACTAAAAATGCAAATATTAGCTGGGCGTGGTGGTGTGTGCCTGTAGTCCCAGCTACTCGAGAGGCTGAGGCAGGAGAATCGCTTGAACCTAGGAGGCAGAGGTTGTGGTGAGCCAAAATCGCGCCACTGTACTCCAACCCGGGCAACAGAGTGAGATTCCATCTCAAAAAAAAAAAAAAAAAAACATGGGTTTGGATTTCTGTTATGGAGGAACAGTTCCAGACTTAGGATCAGGAACTGTTGCATCCCAGTGCAGGTGCTGGCATATTGTAGCTGTGTGACCTTGGCCTCATCCCTTGGCCTCTCTAAGCCTTAGTTTTCCCACATGGAGAATGGGAGGTGGTCCAGGTGTAGGAGGGTCATGGGGACACGGCCCCTCATGTCGCATGCTGGGAGGAGTGGACACGAGAGCAGTGCCATCTGGAGGGGATTTGTGTCTTAGATGCGTACATTCCACTGGAGCCAGCGAGTCACTTCTCATGCCCAGTATTCCTAACAAAGTCATCATGGGCAAGCTCACACACTTGGCCATAAGGATGTTCATCACAGCACTGTTTATGGTATTAAATAAGAGCATGTTAAGAAAACAGTGGAACATCTGTAAAATGAAAATTTAGGCCAGGTGCGGTGGCTCACACCAGTAAACCCAGCACTTCAGGAGGCAGAGGTGGATGGATCACCTGAGGTCAGAAGCTTGAGACCAGCCTGGCCAACATAGTGGAACCCCGTCTCTACTAAAAATACAAAATTAGCCGGGCATGGTGGCATGTGCCTGTAATCCCAGCTACTCAGGAGGCTGAGGCAGGAGAATCACTTGAACCTGGGAGACAAAGGTTGCAGTGAGCTGAGATCAAGCCATTGCACTCCAGCCTGGAAAACAAGAACAAAACTCCATCTCAAAAAAAAAAAAAAAAAAAAAAAGAAAAGAAAAGAAAATAAATTCTATGCAAACATTAAAAAGGACGTTGTATTAATAGAACAGAGGTCCCCAACCCATGGGTCTGTTAAGAACGAGGCCCAGCAGCAGCAGGTGAGCAGCAGGGGCGAAGCTTCATCTGTGTTGGCAGCCGCTCCCCATGGCTCGCATCACCACCTGAGCCCCACCTCCTGTCAGATCAGCCACGGCATTAGACTCTCATAGGAACGCAGACCCTACTGTGAACTGCGCATGTGAGGGATCTAGGTTGCACGCTCCTTATGAGAATCTAATGCCTGATGATCTGTCACTGTCTCCCATCACCCCCAGATGAAACCGCCTAGTTGCAGGAAAACAGGCTCAGGGCTCCCACTGATTCTACGTTATGCTGAGTTGTTTAATTATTTCATTATGTATTGCAACGTAATCGTAATAGAAATAAAGTACACAATAAATGTAATGTGCCTGAATCATCCTGAAACTAGCCCCGTTCAACCCCTGTCCATGGAAAAACTGTCTTCCACGAAACCAGTCCCTGGTGCCAAAAAGGTTGGGGACTGCTGACTGCTGTTGCAGAAGACTATTTGGTGACAGGGAAAGATGTTCACAGTATATCAAAAAGGAAAAGAGCAAGTGCTAAAATAGTTTCACAGTGTGAGTCCAGTACACACATGCATGCATGCATAGGCACAACACTGAGGAAAATCACTTTAAAGGCAAACGTCACTGTTAATGCTGGTTAATTGTGCTGGGATACTGGTAATCTTTATCACTTCTTTACTTGTATATATTTTCAGATACTTCACAGTGAACACGAAATTCTATTGACAAAACGGGAGAAGAGGCCAGGTGCTGTGACTCATGCCTGTAATCCCAGCACTTTGGGAGGCCAAGGTAGGCAGATCACTTGAGATCAGGAGTTTGAGACCAGCCTGGCCAACATGGTGAAACCCTGTCTCTACTAAAAATACAAAAATTAGCCAGGCATGGTGGTGCCCACCTGTAATCCCAGCTACTCAGGAGGCTCAGGCAGGAGAATCGCTTGAACTTGGGAGGCAGGGGCTGCAGTGAGCTGAGATTGTACCACTGCACTCCAGCCTGGGCAACAGAGTAAGATGCCATCTCAAAAACAGTGGGGACAGGGAGAAGAATAACATTTTTAAAGAAAAAAATTGGGATGTAACCTATTTCATAGGGCGTGGTGAGCACCAAAGGGAGAAGTGGAGGGTGAGAACTTGGTCAACTGTAAACTGGTCAATACGTTTATGGATTTTATCATCAGTGAAAAAATCATTACTGTAAACCCTATATCCCTTCATATTCTCCAGGCACCTCAAATGCAAGCCAACATCCTCTCAAAAATGACTGAGTGGGTCTATTATTATGCCCAGTGAGTAATGCTCAAGACGCTGTTATGAATCTTCTATCTGCTTATTTAATATAGTGGGGATCAAAAGTAACTGTTGTTCTTGAGGATTAAAGATGGTCCTTAATGGATGACATCGACACATCCAACAGCTATAAATCTGCCTCCCCCAGCCTCATCCTTCAAGCTTCGTCTTGCAGTCTGCACAACATTGATGGGTCATGTTTGTGGCTGACTTCTTAGCTTACTTTATTAAGCAACGGGGGCATCACGTCTGCAATAAATTTACTTCCCAATTACTTTTTTAAAAATCTGAGCTAATGGTAGAGTTAATAATTCATCTTCCCTCATGACCCTGTGCTAAGTGGAGAGCCATCAGCCTGGGTAAGAATCTTTGTGAAGGAGAAGGTATGGCAGAAATTTTAAAATATATATCCACCCAGAGCACCAGGAGTGGTGGCTCCCATCTGTAATCTGAACACTTTGGGAGACCGAGGAGGGAGGATTGCTTGAACCCAGAGGTTCAAGACCAGCCTGGGCAACACAGGGAGGAGACGCCATCGCTACAAATAAAAGTTAAAAATTAGCCCGGCATGGTGGTGTGCACCTGTAGTCCCCACTACTCAGGAGGCTGAGGTGGGAGGGTACTTTGAGTCCCGGAGAGTGAGGCTGCAGTGAGCTATGATTGCACCACTGCACTCCAGCCTGGAGGACAGAGCAAGAACCTGTCTCAAAAAAAAAAAAAAATTCCAGCTGGGCACAGTGGCTCATCCTTGTAATCCGGGCACTTTGGGCGGCTAAGGTGGGCAGCTTGCTCGAGGCCAGGAGTTTGAGATAGGCCTGGCCAACATAGCAAAACCCCATCTCTACTAAAAATTACAAAAATTAGCTGGGCATGGTGGCACATGCCTATAATCCCAGCTATGTTGAGAGGCTGAGGCACGAGAATTGCTTGAACCCAGGAGGCAGAGGTTGCAATGAGCCAAGATGGCACCACTGCACTCCAGCCTGGGTGACACAGTGAGACTATGTCTCAAAAGAAAAAAAAAACTCCACCCAGGGGATCAACTGTGCAAGAGACTTTATGTATACACAGTCATGAGCATATGACCTACTAGATGTATCTGTGTTGGGATTATATCCTTAATTTACTGTAGGATTATATGTAAAGGAAACCATATTCTCTACAGAATAAATGAATGAACAATCTAACAGAAGACAAACAGGCAAAGAGCTGTGTCCAGGGGTTCAGCAGGAAATTTAGTTACTACAGACGCCCCTGTCATTGGAAGACAACTTTTGCTCCCAGACCCAGGGGAGAGAATCAGACAGTTCTTTTTCTTTTTCTTTCTTTCTTTTTTTTGAGACAGGGTCTTGTTCTGTTGCCCAGGCTGGAGCGCAATGGTGCAATCACGGTTCACTGCAGCCTCAACCTCCTGAACTCAAGCGATCCACACACCTCAGCCTCCCCAGTAGCTAGGATCACAGGTATGTGACACCACACCCAGCTAATTTTTTTATTTTTTCTAGAGCTAGGATCTCTCTACATTTCCTAGGCTGGTCTTGAACTCCTGACCTCAAGTGATCCTCCCACCTCAGCCTCCCAAGAATTAGGCATTTCTAGGGCTCATCTGCACTGTGAGATTCGTGACAGTGCTGGCCAGTAAGGGAAGGTCCCAGCCTGTCTGTTTTGGGGCTCTGCCCAGCTGCTGTAGGCTTTAAGCTAGCACTGGAATTGGTTCTTTCTGGGCCCTGGGAGTCTGGCCTATCGACTTGACGGCTGCTTTGCAGGCTGGCCTCACCCCTCAGCTCTCTACGGAGTGGGGCCACCATTGACCCAGGTAGCTCCCCGGGTCTCCCCACCAGCCCACCTGACTCTGGAATACGAAACTCAGGTGGACTGGTGGGGAGGCCACATATGGCTTCTCCTCTCCAGTCATTCCAGGTGCCAAGGGTGGTTCGTACCCCAGGTTTAGGAGCACAGCCCATGAGAAGGTCCAGAAGAGGGACAATCGGGAGTCGTTGGAGCATTCTTCCAACTGCCCAGGTAAGATTGTGACTTACCGTTTAGACTCAGATTCTAATTCAGCTGACATTTATAAATCACGGGCTCGAGGTCAGCAGACATGGGTTCAAGATCTGCCCTGCCCACCTACTAGGTAGGTGGACTCTGGCAAGCCTCTGCGCCTTATCTGTCTCAGTTTCCTCACCTGTTAAATGAAGTTAATCATAGTTGCCTCCACATAGAATCATTGGGAGAATTGAATAAGATGAAACGTGTAAATGTTTGCAGCCTGATGCCTGGCAGAGTACAACTTGGTAGGTGACGCCATGATCCTTATGACGCACCACAACCCGGAGAGAGAGGCGTAATTGTCATTACTCCTGTTACGCTGATGAGGAAACTGAGGTACAGTCTACACCGTAATTCTCTCATGAGTGTTTGCCAACAAGGGAACTTACCACGCGCAATGGCGGGTGAAACTGTGGTGTCTGCTGGCCACCTGGGATTAGAAATTCAGACCTTAAATGAAGACACAGCTGGAAGTTAAAAGCTCCTCAACCAGCTTTCAGCAAACCTCTAACTGGAATCAGCAGGGCCGGGCGTGATGGCTCATACCTGTAATCCCAGGACTTTGGTGGGCAGACCACTTGAGCTCAGGAGTTTTGGGACCAGCCTGGACAACATGGCAAAACCCCATCTCTACTAAAAATACAACAAAAAATGAGCCGGGTATGGTGGTGCCAGCCTGTAGTCCCAGCTACTCAGGAGGCTGAGGTGGGAGGACTGCTTGAGCCTAGGAGATGGAGGTTACAGTGAGCCAAGATCGCATCACTGCACTCCAGCCTGGGCAACAGAGTGAGACTCTGTCTC